>ML102862.1:110633-123697 GCA_003697995.1 Taxidea taxus jeffersonii
TAGTGGGACGCCTGGGTGGCTCAGTTGGTTAAGCAGCTGCCTTTGGCTCAGGTCATGATCCCAGCGTCTTGGGATCAAGTCCCACATCGGGCTCCTTGCTTGGCAGGGAACCTGCTTCTCCCTCTGCCTCTGCCTGCCACTCTGTCTGCCTGTGCTCTCTCTCTCTCTAGCAAATAAATAAATACAATCTTAAAAAAAAAATAGAATTATAGGTGGAACTTTTTTCTTTTAAACTTAATATAACATTATCTATATAATTTTTATTATGTTATGTTAGTCACCATATAGTACAATATTAGTTTTTGATGTAGTATTCCGTGATTCATTGTTTGCTTATGACACCCAGTGCTCCATGCAATCCATGCCTTCCTTAGGGAGGAGGGTGGAGGAATGGGTGAGCCCGGTGTATAATTTTTTTTTAAGATTTAATTTATTATTTGAAAGAGAGCATTCATGAGCAGGGAGAGGGGCAGAAGGAGAGGGAGAGAATGTCAAGCAGACTCCTTGCTGAGTACAGAGCCTGACATGGGCTCAATCTCACAGCCCTGAGATTGTGACCTGAGCTGAAACCAAGGCTTCACCAACTGAGCCTCCCAGGCGCCCCTGTATAATTTTATAAAGCTTCCCTATGATTCTTTTCTGATTGTGTCCATGAACTTCATATACTTAATTACATTAAAACTCAGTTATAACCATATAACCCAGCAACTGGACTCTTAGGTACATACCCAAAAGAACTGGAAATAGGGACACAGATCTTTGTATACCAATGTTCACTGCAGCATTATCCACAGTAGCAGACAGAGATTATATGAACTATCTAGAATAGGCAAATTCCCAGAGACAAAAAGTAAATTAGAGGCTACAGAGCAGGGGTGGGGGAGGAAGAACGGACAGTGATTATTGCTTAATGTTTCCAGAGATTCTGTTGGGGTGACAACAATATTTTGAAAGTGGCTAGTGGTTATGGTAGCACCATTGTCAATCTACTTAATGGTACTGAAGTATATACTTTAAAATGGTTAAATAGCCAATTGTATGTGATTGTATCAAAACAAAAACATATTACAAACCATCCATTTATACTGTTGACCGTATTCTGACTCCAGTATCCCAGCAGCCAGCTGCCTTTCCTCTTCTAGGTGCACAGCTGATTCTCTCAGCCGCTTCCGCCAGGTGATGGCATAGGTGGCTGGTGATTGGCTGCATTTGGACTGTTGAGATAATGCAGTGCAATATCATTATCAATTTTTTCTAAATGTGAAATTTAATGCACTCTTTGGACTCTGGCTTTGACTATTCTGCACATCAGGGCAGTGCAAGTGGGAAGCTTTAACTGAGAACTGTTTGCTATACCAGATGACACGTTTAAAATCCGGCCTTTCTCTCCTTTTCTCTTCAGAAAAGAAAAGCCTCTTTTTAATTGGATGGAAACTTTCTACCTCCTTGGCCTGGGGCCTCTGGAAGTCTTCTGTGAGTTTGTATTCCCTTTCACCTCCTGGAGGCTGAAGTACCCCTTTATCCCTTTGTTCCTGATCTCAGTGTATTGTGCAGTGGGCATCACATATGCTTGGTTCACACTGTATGTTTCAGTATTGACTGACCCTCCTGTCGGCAAGACAAAGAAACAATGAATAAAGGAACTGGTTGGATGTATTCCAAACAGTTATTTCATGGGAAATTAATCAGAACTTGAAGAAAGTTGCGGGTGGCATGAACCATTCATTTCAGTTGTTCTGTTTGGAGGACCATTCTTCTAAACTTGGCCTTGCCCAGCCTAGCAACCTGATTGTCACCGTGGTGAAAGCCATTTGTCCTGCAAAAGCAATGAAACACATTTGAAATGAATCTCATCTTGCCCTGTAAAATTGTCTGAGATCATCGGGCTGCTGTGTTCGCTCAAGGCATCCAAGGAGTCTACCAACAGCGTGATTATTTGTACCCTGTGAGGACCATGGTCAGGCTATAAAGCGTAATTAGAATCATGTGCTAAGGGAAGTGTAAATAAAATGCCATTTTGTATTTCTGAACAAAAAAGGTTTGGGATCATTACCGGCTCCTACACTTCGCTGTTGGCATGCATGCAAGCAGATGATGTACTGTCCCCATTCTATACACCTTGTTCCAGGAGTTTTGGGGTTTTTTGTTGTTGTTGGAATTATACAATGATAGTACACACAGAGCTGGGGGGAATATTTAATGAACTGGTTTGGCCTGTCAGCAGAGGCTATAAACCACATCTGCGCTTACACTGAGTTAAGGACATCTTGTCCAGTTTGTTCATTCTAACATCAAGCTCTGTGGTGTTGATAAGGCTGCCACCTCTTAAACTTTCCTCATGTGAACAAACTTAAGTGGTCTTTGCAGCCTGGCCTTCCATTAGAGGACTTCATACACACTTTTTATCCAGGACCCCGGTCTACCTAATACCTGCTACACATTCAAATTCAGCCATTTATCTAGCCAAGACCAGGACCTTTCACCCACTTTATTTACCCATTATCCCCTAAGAAGATCAGAGTCCAAGGCCAATGGCCGCCTGAGATGCTAATCCAGCTATATACTATCCCTTAAATTCACTCAACTCTGAGACTTCCTTTGAGTCTCATTGCAGAGATAAAAGTAGGGCATTTGCCAAAGGGAGAGAGAAGTATAGCCCATCTGGCCTACTTTCCTCACCACAGTCCCCCTCACACTTTGGGCTCCAGCTGTCCTAACAACTGAAAATTGCCAGAGTGCCATGCTATTTTGTACTTCTACTTTCTTTCACTCATTCTCCTTCTGTGCGCTCTCTCTCAGCTGACTTTTCTACCTTGTCATCTGATTGTACATACTTCTTCAAGATCAAACATACCATATCTATTAATAGACTGGTAGTACAGTGTAGTGATTAAGAGTAGGAGCCCTGGAGTCATACAGCCTGATTTAAAACCCTGCCTTCATCATTTTCTCTCTGTAGCCAAATTATTTAGCCATCCTTTGCCTCTATGTCCTTGTCTCTAAAATGATCACCCAAAAAATCAGAACCCTGCCTGATACAGGAATGTTCAATAAATATCACCTGTTATTTTTATGAATACTTTTGTCTCCTTCTATCATTAACTTGTTTACCTGTTCCCCTGGAGCCACTGGCAGTTTGAAAGCAGAAATCACACTTGCCCTAATAACCCGTTTTTGGCACAATTGAATGAATGAAGCACACAACACAGGCCATGATTAAAATCCAAGTATTTACTAATACTAACATTAACACAAGAGACTCAGTGTAGTTCACATCTTGGCCAAATGGTGTGCAAGCCAAAAACAAAACAAAACAAAAAACAACTAGAAGTTACATTTGGACACATCTCCACAAGGCCAAATTTAACTCTAATTTGTAGGTGGTTCTGTGAAGTCAGAACTGGAAGAGCTTATCTGGTGCAGAGATTTCCAGAATGTTCTGCAGAACCTGGGATATTCTTGAGAGTTGCCTGAGAGGCTCTGGGCCCTGTCCAGAGCAAATATGCTTTGATCTATTTCATATATTGGGCTTCACATAAATTTTTGTTTGACCAAAAAGTTCAAAGTCAAATACATTGCCTTTAAATTGATTCCCTCTTACATTATCAGGTCAGGAAGGGAATGGCTCCAGAGACAGCAGTAGCTTGTTGGTGCCAACACAGACTAGAACCCAAACTTCCTGCCTACAGCCCGTGAGTCCCAAGTACTACACATTATATTCATGTATTTAGATTTTGTGAGATGTGGCTGATTTTCAAGAACAAATTCCTAGGTTTCAGCAGTTGCTAAATAAACCAAAGTGCTGCTTCAGAATGTTCTGAAATCTAGAATTAAGCAATGTCAAGAATAAGCTAAGGTTACTATCAAAATTTAAATAAGATATATAAACTCATTTTTTACCTGCTCTTTATATGCAGTATGCCAACATTTAACAAGATAAAAGAAAAGAAAGGTGGGAGAGACTTGGTATTCTTGGTCACAGTGTCTTTTCCCCAAGCAGAGGGCAGAACTGGAAGGGAGCAAAGGAGAGATGCGCTGCCTTCCCAGCCTGAAACTGGTATGGGTTTCCTTGTTAATGACTTCTGCCTGAAAGATGCTCCTTGAGAAGGAAGCCCTTCAGTGTCAGGGAGATGCCCCCTACATATATTTATAGATATATGCCCCATGTAGCTGTTTGCAGTTAATGGGACAGAAAAGCATTCCAATAAAATACGGCCTTTGAAAAAGATGTTTTACTCTTGAGTAGTTTGATGGAATTATATTTCCAGCACGATTGTGATAAAAAGCAAATCTTTTGACCTCTCTATCCCCTTTCTTGTGCGCCAAAAAAGCAGGCTACTTTGCTAATGGCAGCTGAGATTAGAACAAATTTATAAACCTCAAAAACGTGAATCAATACAGCCATTAGTATCGCACAATGAAGTCCCATATTCAGCATCCTCATTTTATAGAAAGGTCGATAAATGTACCAGTTTTTTGTTTTGGTTTCAGGAGTCAGAAAGAAAAACAATATGCTTGTATACATAAAACAACTACAAAAGGGACAGGATCCAAGATACTCCTATGTCCAGAATCACATAACTTTAGAATCCGAGAAAGGCTCTCAGAAGTTCACTCAGGCCACATTCATTTTTTACAGTTTTCCTGACAGAATAAATAGGCAGCATGGAGGTGTTCACCCCTTCGTAAAACATGAAACATCTACTCTCATTTATGATAGCCCTTCAGTGATTCACAAAAGGAAAATCCCATAATTGTGTCCCCTTCTGTTTAGTGCCAGGTATTCTGCGAGGCATTCCCTCTTTTACCCTTCCTAAAACTTTGGGGATCAAATTCATTCGTTATTCCTTCAAAGAAAAGAATTCACTGTGGCGCGTCTGGGTGGCTCAGTTGTTATTAAGCATCTGCCTTTGGCTCGGGTCATGATCCCAGGGTCCTGGGATGGAGCCCCACGTCGGGCTCCCTGCTCAGCGGGGAGCCTGCTTCTCCCTCTCCCACTCCCCTGCTTGTGTTCCCTCTCTCACTGTGTCTCTCTCTGTCAAATAAATAATAAATAAAATCTTTTTTTTTTTAATTCTCTGAATTCCTACTGAATGTTTTATACTATGCTAGGTGCTAGGGATCAAAAGGTAAATGAGGGACATATTCCTGCTTTCGAGGAATTTATATACTTGTGGCTGGACAGTCATGAAAGCCAGAAAGAGTGGCATGGGTTCAAGTTGGAGAAGTAGGCAAAGCCTAAGTCCTATAGGGTCTTTTTAAGCCATTGTAAGGAATTAAGTTTATTTTGACTATAGTGGGAATGAGAGGGTTTTAAATTTCCCGAATTTCATTTTCATGAACATGGAGCAAAATTCAGAGGGTCCGCAGCCACCTAGTTCCCCTACCAAGAGGACAACCATTGCTCTCAGCATTTGTATATCATTCCAGAGATGCCAGCCAAACTCGATGCCCAAACAAGTGTTTATATACACACAAATAATTCTTAGAGCCACATAATACCTGCTTCAGTTGCCTACTGCAGCATAACAAACTTTGTGCCTGAAAACAGCACCTTCCTCATCTCAAAATCTATAGGTCGACAGTCCAGGTGCAGCCTATCTGGTCCTCTTCTTCAGGGTCTCTCACAGGCTGCAATCAAGGTGTCACTTGGAGCTGTGTTCTCATCTCAGGGTTTGACTGGGGACAGATGTGCTTTCATGCCCACACAGTTGTTGGCAGAATGCAGTTCTTTGTGGACTGCAGAACTGATGCCCTCAGTTTCTTGCTGACTGTTGGGTGGAGGCTACCCTCAGTTCTCTGCCATGTATGCCTCTCCATAAGGTAATGCACAACCTAGCAGTAGGCCTCATCAAAGTAAGCAAAGTAGCAAGACAGATGTACATTACCTTACATGATAGAATCATGGAAGTGACATCCGGTCACCTTTGCTCCGTTCTGTATATTGGAAGTCACGTGTCCCACCTACATGGAAAGGGAGGGGATTACACTTGGCATGAGTACCAGGAGGCACAGATAATTGGGGGCTATTTTAGAGTCTGCCCATTAAGGTATCCATTGTATAGATGGGCCATAATTTATTTAACAAGTTTTAGTGGACCTTTAAGTTGTTTGCAGTATATTTGCTATTATAAATACTGCAATAAATAGTGATACTTCATTCTGCACATGTGCTAGGATTGCACATGTCATAGGATTAAATTTCTAGAAGTAGTTTCTGGGTTGAAAGCTATGTACATTTAAAATTTGGTTGGGGGGGGACGCCTGGGTGGCTCAGTTGGTTAAGCGGCTGCCTTCGGCTCAGGTCATGATCCCAGCGTCCTGGGATCGAGTCCCACATCGGGCTCCTTGCTTGGCAGGGAGCCTGCTTCTCCCTCTGCCTCTGTCTGCCTGTGCTCGCTCTCTCTCTCTCTCTCTCTCTCACTAATAAATAAATAAAATCTTAAAATAAATAAATAAATAAATAAATAAAATTTGGTTGGGGTACCTGGGTGGCTCAGTTGGTTAAGCTATTGCCTTTAGTTCAGGTCATGATCCCAGGATCCTGGGATTGAGCCCCATATCAGGCTCCCTGCTAAGCAGGAAGTTTGCTTCTCCCTCTCCCTCTTCCTGCTGCTCCTCCTGCTTGTGTTCTGTCTCTGTCTCTCTCAAATAAATAAAATATTTGAAAAATAAAAAATAAAATATGGCCGATTGCAACGATGTGTATGGAACTAGAGGGTATTATGCTAAGCAAAATAAGTCAATCAGAGAAAGACAAATATCATATGATGTGTTCATATGTGCAATATAAAAAACAGCTCAGGGGGACGCCTGGGTGGCTCAGTTGGTTAAGCAGCTGCCTTCAGCTCAGGTCATGATCCCAGCGATCCTGGGATCGAGTCCCACATCGGGCTCCTTGCTCAGGAGCCTGCTTCCCCCTCTGCCTCTGCCTCTGCCTGTGCTCGCTCCTGCTCTCTATCTGACAAATAAATAAATAAAATCTTAAAAAAAAAAAAAAAAAAACAGCTCAGGGACGCCTGGGTGGCTCAGTTGGCTGAGCAGCTGCCTTCAGCTCAGGTCATGATGCCAGCATCCTGGGATCGAGTCCCACATCGGGCTCCTTGCTCAGCAGGGAGCCTGCTTCTCCCTCTGCCTCTGCCTGCCACTCTGTCTGCCTGTGCTTGCTCCTGCACTCTCTATCTGACAAATAAATAAATAAAATCTTAAAAAATAATACTAAAAATAATAAAAAATAAAAAACAGCTCAGAGGACCATAGGGGAAGCGAGGGAAAAATAACACAAGATGAAATCAGAGAGGGAGACCAACCAAAAGAGACTCAACCATAGGAAACAACCTGAAGGCTGCTGGAGGGGAGGTGGGTGGGGAATGTGGTAGCTGGGTGATGGGCATTAGGGAGGGCACATGATGTGATGAACACTGTGGGTGTTCTATACAACTGATGAATCACTGAACTCTAACTCTGAAGCTAATAATACACTCTATGTTCATTAATTGATTTAAATAAAATAAAATTTAAATAAATAAATTTGTTTGAATATTTGTTCTTACCAAATTAGTCATAAAAAGCAACGAGTTGGGGGCACCTTGCTGGCTCAGCTGGTAGAGCATTCAATTCTTGATCTCAGGATCAATGAGTTCAAACCCCATGTTGGGCATAAAGCAACTTAAAAAGAAAGGAAGAGGGGTGCCTGGGTGGCTCAGTGCGTTAAAGCCTCTGCCTTTGGCTCGGGTCGTGATCCCGGGGTCCTGGGATCGAGCACAGCATCGGGCTCTCTGCTCGGCAGGGAGCCTGCTTCCTCCTCTCTCTCTGCCTGCTTCTCCTACTTGTGATCTCTCTCTGTCAAATAAATAAATAAAATCTTTTAAAAAATTAAAAAAAAAAAAAAGGAAGGAAGAAAGAAAAGAAAAGAAATTGTGCCGGTTCATGTTCCACAAGCAATGCATGAGGATGGTGGTTTCTCCCACAAACTTTGATCTTTGCCCATGATGTCTGAGTCATTCTCATTTACAGTTCTCTTACTGGAGAGATTAAAATCTGTTCACATGTTTAAGAGCCATTTGTATTTCCTCTTCTGAAAATTTTATATTCTTGGCCACTTTTCCTATTAGGTTTTTCACTTTTCTTATTGACCAGTAGGTCAATATATATTTCTTGAAACTCATTCCACTTGTGAAGAATTACCTGGGTGCAAGACTATGGCATTTAACAGAAGAGTGATGGAAGGGTGACAGAGAAGCATATGGGCTTGGAGTTGGAATTGACAGGAGTTTGAAATGAAAATGGATTCAATGTAGGGCTTGGGGGTAAGGACAGAGCCCTTATGGCCCCTGTATTTCATGTGTTGATTGCATGATGGTTGGTGGCACCATTTGCTAAGATAGGAAAAATGCAGAAGAAGCCAGAAGATGGCAAGGTGGTACATGAGCTTTGTTTTGGAAATTGTAAAAAGAAAAACTAGGACCTAGGTTTGGAAAGATTTTTTTATTATTATTATTTTAAGATTTTATTTATTTATTTGAGAGAGAGAGAGAGAGAGCATGAGCAGAGGAAGGGGCACAGGGAGAGGTAGAAGCAGACTCTCCACTGAATAGGGATCCCAGACTCGGGGCTCAATCCCAGGACCCCAGGATCATGATCTGAGCCAAAGGCTGACACTTAACTGCTTAATCAACTGAGCCACCTAGGTGCCTCTGGAAAGATATTTTTGAAGACACAAAACAAAGCATAAAACTTAGATTGATAAAATTTACTACATTAGAATTTTACTTCTGTGATATCTGTAAAGTAGGTCGCCTTATAAACAAAGTTAAAAGACAACAGGGGAGGCTAGGTGGCTCAGCGGGTTAAGCCTCTGCCTTCACTCAGGTCATGATCTCAGGGTCCTGGGATCGAGCCCCACATCAGGCTCTCTGCTCAGCAGGGAGCCTGCTTCCCCCTCTCTCTGCCTGCCTCTCTGCCTATTTGTGATCTGTCAAATAAATAAATAAAATTTAAAAAAAAAGACAGAGGGACGCCTGGGTGACTCAGTTGGTTAAGCAGCTGCCTTCGGCTCAGGTCATGATCCCAGCGTCCTGGGATTGAGTCCCACATCAGGCTCCTTGCTCGGCAGGGAGCCCGCTTCTCCCTCTGCCTCTGCCTGCCACTCTGTCTGCCTGTGCTTTCTCTCTCTCTCTCTAACAAATAAATAAATAAAATCTTTAAAAAAAAAGTCTTTATAAAAAAAAATTGAAAATTCACATATTTTGAAACTCAGCAGTTCTAGTTCTAAATACAGACCCTTAAGAAACTCTTGAACACCCACTTAAGGAGCTAATTTATACACAATATCTAAACTTTATATATATTTTTTAAATCAATGTGTTTTTTTTTAAAGATTTTATTTATTTATTTGACAGAGAGAGGGGGAGAGAGCAAGCAAGCACAGGCAGACAGAGTGGCAGGCAGAGGCAGAGGGAGAAGCAGGCTCCCCGCCGAGCAAGGAGCCCGATGCGGGACTCGATCCCAGGACGCTGGGATCATGACCTGAGCAGAAGGCAGCCGCTTAACCAACTGAGCCACTCAGGCGTCCCCACAATATCTAAACTTTAAAACCACACACACAAAAATTGTTTTATATTATTCATGAATTCATTTATTTATTACTGCAAATGTATTAATATGGACACTAATATACATATGGAATTCAGGATCATGGTTGTCTCTAGGAAGGAAGGAAAGAGACGGACTGAGGATTGAGGTCAAGAAGAATTTTAGCTCTGTACTATATTATTTACATATTTTTGTGAAGGAGAATATATACAAATGTGTGCATGTACATAGACACATCAAGAAATAATGATTTGAGGGACGCCTGGGTGGCTCAGTTGGTTAAGCAGCTGCCTTCGGCTCAGGTCATGATCCCAGCGTCCTGGGATCAAGTCCCACATCGGGCTCCTTGCTCAGCAGGGAGCCTGCTTCTCCCTCTGCCTCTGCCTACCACTCTGTCTGCCTGTGCTCTCTCTCTCTCTAACAAATAAATAAATAAATAAATAAATCTTTAAAAAAAAAAAAAGTAATGATTTGAGGTAAATACAACAAAATGTTACAATGGTAAAAATATGGGTATTGTGGGACACCTGGGTGGCTCAGTTGGTTGAGTAGCTGCCTTCGGCTCAGGTCATGATCCCAGCGTCCTGGGATCGAGTCCCATATCGGTCTCCTTGCTCGGCGGGGAGCCTGCTTCTCCCTCTGCCTCTGCCTGCCTCTCTGCCTGTTCTCTCTCTCTCTCTCTCCCTCTCTCTCTGACAAATAAATAAATAAAATCTTTTTAAAAAAATATGGGTGGGCGCCTGGGTGGCTCAGTGGGTTAAGCCTCTGCCTTCGGCTCAGGTCATGATCCCAGGGTCCTGGGATCGAGTCCCGCGTCAGGCTCTCTGCTCTGCAGGGAGCCTGCTTCCCCCTCTCTCTCTGCCTGCTTCTCTGCCTACTTGTGATCTCTCTCTCTCTCAAATAAATAAATAAAAATCTTAAAAAAATAAAAAAATTTAAAAAAATATGGGTATTTGTTATATTGTTCATTATACTTGTAAATTTTTTAAAAATTTTCTCAGTGTAAAGAAGACTTATTTTTGAGAGGTTTGTAAGATATCCTGGTAGAGACTCTAAGCAGGATAATAGATGCATCATTTGAGCTCAGGAAACTGAGTTGGGCTCGAGTAATACATGTTGGAGTCATCAATATATACATGATAATTAAGGCCAAGGGAGTAGATATGTCACCTAAGAAAAGAGAATAGATAGTAAAGAGAAGAGGACCCAGGACAAGTCTTGAGGAAATCTAACATTTGCAAGCTAAAAAGAAAAAGAAAAGAGACATCGAAGGAAACTGATAAAATGAAGCCAGTGAAGCAAGAGAAGAATTAGGAGTGCATGGTGTCCTGGAAGCTAAAGGAAGAGAGTGTTCACCAAAAGGATAGAAATGACGGCTGAGTCTAACACTGGTAAGATGTTGAGTAAAAATGTTACCAAGGGGTGTGGTATCATGGAGGTCATTGGTTTTCTCATTAGAGCAATTTAATTGAAGGTGAGAACAGAAAGACATCGTCATGGGTGAACAAGATTTCTTAGACAAGACACACAAAGCACAACGACAATGGGGGATATGAATAAATCTGACTACATAAAAGCAGTAAATTTCATTTGTGTTGAGAGTATCTGTGGAATTATTGGAGACCAGCCAGTAAAAAAGATGATCCAAAAGAAAAATGAGTACAAGATAACAATCAATTAATTCACAGAAGAGGAACCTGGAAGAGTCAATAAATATGAAAAGATATACAACTTTACTAATAATCAAGGAAAGGCAAAACAATAATGAAATAGCATTTCTACCAATAGATTGGCAAAATCAAAGTTTGGCAATGGCAGCAGGCAAGGGTTAAAAAGGATGTGGGGAAACCAACAGAATCAAGCAATAAATGATAGAACTAATAAGAGGGTTTTTTAAAGATTTTATTTATTTATTTGAATGAGAGAACAAGTTGGGAAGGGAAGAGGGACAGAAAGAGAAGGAAAAGCAGACTCCCTGCTGAGCAGGGAGCCCAACAAGGGTCTCCATCCCAGGATACTGGGATCATGACCTAAGCTGAAGACATATGTTTAACCAACTGAGCCACCCAGGTGCCCCTGAACTAATTAAGAGTTTAGCAAGATGCTGGACATAAGAGAAACATCATAATTAGTGATTAGAAAAGGTAATAAAATATAAGCTATCGTTCTTTTTTTTTAAGATTTTATTTATTTATTTGATAGACAGAGATCACACAAGTAGGCAGAGAGGCAGGCAGAGAGGGGAGAGGAGAAGCAGGCTCCCTGCGGAGCAGAGAGCCTGATATGGGACTCGATCCCAGGACGCTGGGATCATGACCCGAGCAGAAGGCAGTGGCTTAACCCACTGAGCCACCCAGGTGTCCCTAAGCTATCATTCTTAATGCAACAGAAACTATAGACACCTAGAGACAAACTAAAAAAAATGTGTAATAATTTTATGGAGAAAACTACAATGTTTTAATGAGAGATATAAAAAGAACAAATGGAGAAATATATACAATATTTACAATGTCCATGCATGAGAAGGCTTCACATCCTTTTTTAAGATTTTATTTATTTATTTGAGAGAGAGAGAGAGGGCACATGGGGTGCATAACAGAGAGAGAGAGGGCCAAGCAGAGGTACTTAATCTCACAACCTTGAGATCATGACCTGAACCAAAATCAAGAGTCCAATGCTTAACTGACTGAGCCAACCAGGTGCCTCTCAGCATTTTAAATATATAGATTCTCCTCATATTAGTTTATAAATTTATTACATTTCCAACCAGTGCCCCCAATGAGATTTTCCAGGGAATTTGACAAGGTGATTTTATAAAATCATGAGAAATAATAGAATTGTACAAATAGTAGTAATAACTGCTAATATTTATTGTGAGCTAGCATGTGAAAAAACAATGTGGGGGACATACCCTACCAAATATAACAGAATATTACAAAGTTGTAGCTATCAGTGTGATATAGGTAGAGTGACTAGCAAAGAAATACGTGAAACAAAATAGAGTTCGGAAACAGACCATGGCTGTTAACCCACCCTTCTGTGGTAATCATTTCACAATATACACTTGCTTCAAATCATCACCTTTTACTCCTTCAATTATATGCTGCAGCACCTCTGGACATTTTTTTTAATTTTAAAAGAAAAATAAATAGACCATAGCATTTCTGAGAGCATGATATAAATATTGGAGTTGATTATTGGTGGGGAAATTATGAACTATTTAATATATGGTGTCGGGCGAGTTCTCACATGTAATATTCCACACACTCAACACAAAAATAAAATCCAAATGGATTAAAGACTTAAACATGAAAAACTAAAACTTGGGAAGAAAATATAGGATCATGTCTTTATGATCATAGAATAAAGGTTTCTTAAACATATGAAAAACATAGACCATAAGAAGAAGATTGATATATTTGACTAAATTAGTACTTTAAACTTCTGTATTACAAAAAAAAAAAAAGAAA
>RCUC01134994.1:0-67633 GCA_003697995.1 Taxidea taxus jeffersonii
CAATAGAACAAATCAATGAAACTAGGAGCTGGTTCTTTGAAAGAATTAATAAGATTGATAAACCCCTGGCCAGACTTATCCAAAAGAAAAGAGAAAGGACCCAAATAAATAAAATCATGAATGAAAGAGGAGAGATCACAACCAACACCAAAGAAATACAAACAATCATAAGAACATATTATGAACAACTCTATGCCAACAAATTCGACAATCTGGAAGAAATGGATGCTTTCCTAGAGACATATAAACTGCCAAAACTGAACCAGGAAGAAATAGAAAACCTGAATAGGCCCATAACCAGTAAGGAGATTGAAACAGTCATCAAAAATCTCCCAACAAACAAAAGCCCAGGGCCAGATGGCTTCCCAGGGGAATTCTACCAAACATTTAAAGAAGAATTAATTCCTATTCTCCTGAAACTGTTCCAAAAAATAGAAATGGAAGGAAAACTTCCAAACTCATTTTATGAGGCCAGCATCACCTTGATCCCCAAACCAGACAAGGATCCCATCAAAAAAAGAGAATTACAGACCAATATCCTTGATGAACACAGATGCGAAAATTCTCACCAAAATACTAGCCAATAGGATCCAACAGTACATTAAAAGGATTATTCACCACGACAAAGTGGGATTTATTCCAGGGCAGCAGGGTTGGTTCAACATCCGCAAATCAATCAGTGTGATACAGTACATTAACAAAAGAAAGAACAAGAACCATATGATACTCTCAATAGATGCTGAAAAAGCATTTGATAAAGTGCAACATCCCTTCCTAATCAAAACTCTTCAAAGTGTAGGGATAGAAGGCACATACCTCAATATTATCAAAGCCATCTATGAAAAACCCACGGCAAGTATCATTCTCAATGGAGAAAAACTGAGAGCTTTTCCGTTAAGGTCAGGAACACGGCAGGGATGTCCGCTATCACCACTGCTATTCAACATAGTACTAGAAGTCCTAGCCTCAGCAATCAGACAACAAAAAGAAATTAAAGGCATCCAAATCGGCAAAGAAGAAGTCAAACTATCGCTCTTTGCAGATGATATGATACTATATGTGGAAAACCCAAAAGGCTCCACTCCAAAACTGCTAGAGCTTGTACAGGAATTCAGTAAAGTGTCAGGATATAAAATCAATGCACAGAAATCAGTTGCATTTCTTTACACCAACAACAAGACAGAAGAAAGAGAAATTAAGGAGTCAATCCCATTTACAATTACACCCAAAACCATAAGATACCTAGGAATAAACCTAACCAAAGAGGCAAAGAATCTATACTCAGAGAACTATAAAGTACTCATGAAAGAAATTGAGGAAGACACAAAGAAATGGAAAAATGTTCCATGCTCATGGATTGGAAGAATAAATATTGTGAAAATGTCTATGCTACCTAAAGCTATCTACACATTTAATGCAATGCCTATCAAAATCCCATCCAATTTTTTCAAAGAAATGGAACAAATAATCCTAAAATTTATATGGAACCAGAAAAGACCTCGAATAGCCAAAGGAATATTGAAAAAGAAAACCAAAGTTGGTAGCATCACAATTCCAGACTTCAAGCTCTACTACAAAGCTGTCATCATTAAGACAGTATGGTACTGGCACAAAAACAGACACAGATCAATGGAACAGAATAGAGAGCCCAGAAATAGACCCTCAACTCTATGGTCAACTAATCTTCGACAAAGCAGGAAAGAACATCCAATGGAAAAAAGACAGCCTCTTCAACAAATGGTGTTGGGAAAATTGGACAGCCACATGCAGAAAAATGAAATTGGACCATTTCCTTACACCACACACGAAAATAGACTCAAAATGGATGAAGGACCTCAACGTGAGAAAGGAATCCATCAAAATCCTTGAGGAGAACACAGGCAGCAACCTCTTCGACCTCAGCCGCAGCAACTTCTTCCTAGGAACAACGCCAAAGGCAAGGGAAGCAAGGGAAAAAATGAACTATTGGGACTTCATCAAGATCAAAAGATTTGGCACAGCAGAGGAAACAGTCAACAAAACCAAAAGACAACTGACAGAGTGGGAAAAGATATTTGCAAACGACATATCAGATAAAGGGCTAGTATCCAAAATCTACAAAGAGCTTAGCAAACTCAACACCCAAAGAACAAATAATCCAATCAAGAAATGGGCAGAGGACATGAACAGACATTTCTGCAAAGAAGACATCCAGATGGCCAACTGACACATGAAAAAGTGCTCCACATCACTGGGCATCAGGGAAATACAAATCAAAACCACAATGAGATACCACCTCACACCAGTCAGAATGGCTAAAATGAACAAGTCAGGAAATGAGAGATGCTGGTGAGGATGTGGAGAAAGGGGAACCCTCCTACACTGCTGGTGGGAATGCAAGCTGGTGTAACCACTCTGGAAAACAGCATGGAGGTTCCTCAAAAAATTGAAAATAGAGCTACCTTATGACCCAGCAATTGCACTACTGGGTATTTACCCTAAAGATACAAACGTAGTGATCCGAAGGGGCACGTATACCCGAATGTTTATAGCAGCAATGTCCACAATAGCCAAGTTATGGAAAGAACCTAGACGTCCATCAACAGATGAATGGATAAAGAAGAAGTGGTATATATATACAATGGAATACTATGCAGCCATCAAAAGAAATGAAATCTTACCATTTGCGACGACATGGATGGAACTAGAGCGTATTATGCTTAGCGAAATAAGTCAACTGGAGAAAGACAACTATCACATGATCTCCCTGATATGAGGAAGTGGAGACACAACGGGGGTGGGAGTTAAGGTGGTAGGAAAAGTAAAAATGAAACAAGATGGGATCGGGAGGGAGACAAACCAAAAGAGACTCTTAATGTCATAAAACAAACTGAGGGGGGTGGGGGGGAGAGGGGTTGGGAGAGGGTGGTGGGGTTACATTATATGTTTAAATAAAGCTTAAATTAAAGAAAAAACATTTAAAAATATTACTTTTAAGTTATTTCTACATCCAATATGGGGCTTGAACTCACAACCCCAAGATCAAGAGTCACATGCTCTACTGACAGAGACAGCCTCAGGCCCTGAATAGCTACCTTGTTAATAGCTCTCAAGCCCTGGACAAATCTCAAGTCCTCATTAGGTTTCTAGACTGGCAAGATGAGCATGTTACAGGGGCTGGGACAAGGAATGATTAGGTCTTCTACTATTGGTATGAGGCTTTGTGTGGCCTCAAACTTTAATGGATATTGAGGCCACTTGGGAAGAGGTTTAGTTATGTCTATCTGAATTTTTATAAGCACTGAACTTTTTAATTCTCCCAACGTCAATATTAAAACTAGCCCATAGAGGGGTCCCTGGGTGGCTCAGTTCGTTGAGCACCCGACTCATGATTTCGGCTCAGGCCATGACCTCTGAGTCATCAGACCAAGCCCCACATCAGGTTCCACACTCAGTGCAGAGTCTGCTTGAGATTCCACTTGAGATTTTCCTGTCTCCCTCCCCCCCACTTGTGCTCATACACACACTCTCTCTCTCTAAAATAAATAAAATATTTATAAAAAAAGCAGAAGCCCACAGGTTTTTGGGCACCTTGATTAAATCAGGGACTTTGTTGAAATTCCTCTTCTTCTGTGTCAAGGACATTGTAGGGAACATAAAAGATCAGGCTCAGGGGGCACCTGGGTGGTTCAGTGGTTTAAGCCTCTGCCTTCGGCTCAGGTCATGATCTCAGGGTCCTGGGATCGAGCCCCACATCGGGCTCTTTGCTCTGCAGGGAGCCTGCTCCCCGCCCCCCCCCCCCCCCCCCCCGCTTGCCTCTCTGCCTACTTGTGATCTCTCTCTGTCAAATAAATAAATAAATAAAATCTAAAAAAAAAAAAGGTCAGGCTCAGGTTGGTCAGGAAATTCTAATGTGAGGTCTCCATTGGAGGCAAAATGTATTATCCCTTTTAATTTAGAAGGGAGATCTCTACCTAATAGATTAACTGGGGCTATATCACACAGCAAAAAGGAATGTTTTTCAGTGAAAGGTCACAGAGTAATTTGTACTGCTTGAGATAGAAACTCTCTCTGAATTTTATTGGATAACCTTCCTATGGAAACCTTCTTTTCATTCTGTGGGATTTGCTCTCCTATGAGAGTGGGGTTTAAAATAGAAGGCATAGCTCCAGTAGCAACCAGAATTTGGCAAGATTTCCCATTAATTTTAATTTGAGTTTCCCATAGGCTGTTGAAGGGGATTACTATAGCAGTTTGGAGTCCCGTCTCCTCTGAGCAGGGTCCATATGGGGGCCTTCTTTGGGGGCAAATATGAAGGCATTTGAGTTGATGTGGAAGAATTTATATTGGACTTGGAGGACAATCTCTTTTCCAGTGTCCCTCTTGATTACAGTAGAGACACTGATTTCAGGGCCAGGGTTTTGATAATGGACCCCAAGGAGGGTGTAATGCTGGAGGCCCAGGGATCATTTTAAGTCTCTGGCCTTGGAGCTGTTGTAGCCGTAAGGCCAGTAGTTCAGTGAACTTTTTCATGGTCTTGCTTCAAAGTCCTTTCAGAGTGCTCAGTTGTGGTCATGATGTCATTCTGATGGGTGCCTTCGCATCTTATTTTCTGCCTTTTTATCAATCCACTAATCTCAAAAGATCATCTATTTATAAATAGGGCAGCTAGAGCAGGTGAGGTGACCAAGTTTAGTGCACGGAACCTAGAGGCTTCCATGGTGGGTTTTCAAGTTGGCCACGGGTTTATTTTTCTTTTGTTTGCGTGTTTGAATAATAACCCAATCAATGTGGCCAGGAAAGACTTGAGGAATGGCTTTTTCTAAAGATGTATTATTATTATTATTTTTCAGAGTGAGATGGAGGGAGGGGCAGTGGGAGAAGGAGAGAGACTCCCAGGAAGGCTCCATGCCTAGCACAGAGCCTGACACAGGCCTGATCTCAGGACCCTGAGATTGCGAGCTGAGTTGAAGTTGAGTTGGATGCTCAACCATCTGAGCCACTCAGGTACCCCTAGATTTTTTATGATTTTTAAAAATTTTTTATTATTTTTAAGTAATCACTACAGCCAACGTGGGCTCCAGCTTACAAGCCTGAGGTCAAGAGTCTCATGCACTGCAGCCTGAACCAGCCCGATACCCCTGGGAATGGCTTATAACTACATTGCAAGCATTGAGCATTGCAAGCTTTTTCTGGTGCATGAGGGGAACATATTGAAGATGGAGGATCTTGAATATCATCCTTGAGGTTTTGCCCTTTTGCTTCCTGCATCCGTTTTTGGGCTTCATTAGGTCCTACCCACATGCGTACAAGCTCATAAGGATGTGGCCACCTGGGTCACAGGCCCCAAGAACGACTCTAAATTTTTCAAAAAAACTTTGGGGATCTTCCCCAGGGTTGGGTAGTTTCTTTAACTGTGACCCTTAGTTTAGCCTTTGACCAAGGAGTGAGAGATACCGAAGGAGGATGGCTTGTAATCCCATTTGGCTTTATCTTAAAGGGGAATTGTTGAATAGTATTTCAAAGAGGAAAGGTAATTCAGATAGAGAAATAGTAGACCATAACTATTCAGGTAAATGAGGGCAAAAGGTGGCCGTAGGAGTCACGTCAGAAGTACCTTTTGTGTCTTTAATTTTTCATTAGCTTTTTGCCATGAATTTTTTTTAAGCTTTTATTTATTCATTTGTCAGAGAGAAAGAGAGCACATGCACAAGCAGGGGGAGTGGCAGGCAGAGGGAGAGGGAGAAGCAGGTTCCCCACTGATCAGGGAGCCCAATGTGGGACTCCATCCCAGGACCCTGAGATCATGACCTGAGCCGAAGATAGATGCCTAATCGGCTGAGCCACCCAGGCGTCCCTGCCATGAATTTTTTAATGAAGCAATTTTGAAATCTTGAAGACTTTTGAAAGCTTCTACACATCAATGAAAATAGGTATCCCATTCTATTTGGTTAATTCAGGGATCCTTTCTTAAATGAAGGATCTCGTCTAATTGGAACATTCCCCATAATGGCCATGTAATTCTAGTTTGTTTTTAGTGAGATTTTTGCCATTTTTGTAGATATCCACAGGTTTCATAACTATTGTTCTTAGACAGAAAATAAATAGGTGTGCTAGAAAGTGGGTATGTTCAACTTTTTAGAATTTAAAGACCCATTCTTCTCCTCCTTCTTCTTCCGCCTTCTTCCTTCTCCCCCTTCTTACTCCTCCCCTTCCTCTTCTCTTCCTCCTCCTGCTAAGTTTCTAGGTGTCTTGGAATCAAGCCAGTATCTAAGAGGGATGTACTGCTGGGTTAGAGATTATGTGGTGTTTACTACCTTCCTTGCACAGAGATTTTCTTGAGGTTGGTGGGTAATCTAGTGTCAATCTATCTCTTTCCATGACCATCTTCTCCTAACCCAAGAATCTTTGGGTTAGCTGGCAAGTGCTCTAATAACTTTTAAGTGCTCAACCCATGCCCACCAAATTTGTGGCTTTTTGGCTTCTGAGGTCCCTGTTAGCAATAGCCTTTATTTAGACAAACAAACAGGTGCACCAAAACACACCACGAGCAGTAACCAAGAGATATTACTGTGGACTGGCCAACAGAGGGCCCTGTGTGCACCACCCGCAATTCCCAACTGGGGAAAGGACTAAAATAGCAAACCCCCAAAATGAGGACTGCAAACTGGACTGGGTTTTGAAAAAGGGGAATCACAGACTGGAAAGCCAATAAGGTTGGGAGTTCCATGCAAAGACAGTGGAGATTAGAGCTGAAAGAACTTACCCACAGCCCTTGGAAACAGCAAGAAAGCGCACTCAAAAGGGTTCATTGGTATCATGCTTGTGTTTCTTTGTTGCCAAAGTTGTTGAAAGTGTCTTTTGATCCCCCTGATGCCTAAATCTGTTAAAAATGAAATTCAGCTGAGTAAATTATCAAATTAGCTTTATTCGATCATTTATGACTTGGGCAGTATCCCATATAACAAATAGAAAGGAGGTCTGAGGGGTGCCTGGGTGGCTTAGTTGGTTAAGCCTCTGCCTTTGGCTCAGGTCATGATCCCTTGGTCCTGGGACCTTCTTGCTCAGGGGGAAGACTGCTTCTCCCTCTACCTGCCCTTCCTGCCACCCCCTGCCCCCCACCCCTGCTTGTGCTCTCTCTTTCCCTCTCTCTCTGACAAATAAATAAAATCTTTGGGGGAAAAAAAAAAACTTCTTCTGAATTGGGACTAGTGATCTTTCAAGGAAGAGAGTCTAGCTGGGGCTCTCTTGAAAGTTGATTTTATCAATATTTAAAATAATGGAAAGCCCATAAAGCACTTCCTTTGCTTGCATTGAGGCAATAATATATAAATTATGTCCTTAAAAGTGTGATCCCTTTATTCTTAGAAATGATCTAAAATGGACAAGAATGACTTTTTGTTGATTTGTTTTTTCATAGACTTATCTGATGCCTCTTGCTGGAAAAAAGATTTCTGTATCAGTCAGAATAAATATGTTATGGTACAGTAATACACAACTTCACAATTCCCAACGATTTAAAACAACACAAGATATTACATGAGTGCCGAGAGGTTCCACTCTGCTTTGCCCTCCTGGCCGCAGGCTGATGGAACCAGTCCTCTCTGGAATACTCTTTGCTGTTCATTGGCAAAGGGAGAAGAGCTCTCTAGACAGCAATTAAAAACTCAGTCCAGGGGCGCCTGGGTGGCTCATTGGATTAAAGCCTCTGCCTTCAGCTCGGGTCATGATCCCAGTGTCCTGGGATGGAGCCCCACATCGGGGCTCTCTGCTCAGCAGGGAGCCTGCTTCCTCCTCTCTCTGCCTGCCTCTCTGCCTACTTGTGATCTCTGTCTGTCAAAAAATAAATAAAATCTTAAAAAAAAAAAAAAACTCAGTCCAGAAGTGATACATGTCCTTTCTGCCGGTTGGCTGGAACTAGTCACATGACCAAGCCCTCAGCAGTGTGGGTGGAGTCCTGTGGGAGTGAGGGATGTGGGATGGATTGGAAGTGGGGGAGGGAGGGAGGGGGCCAGGGGGAGGGGAGAGGGAGAGGGGGTAGAGAGGGAGAGGGGGTAGAGAGGGAGAGGGAGAAGGCAGAGAACTGAAACCCTTTGGTGGGCAGCATTAGTGACAACCCGAGGACCCGCAACTCAAACCCCTTAGCTCTAATTCAGCCTGCTCTGCCATCACCTTAACCTTGTGCCTCTGACTCTTCCAGCTCATCCCAGTATCTACTACCTGCTTGGGCATTCTACTGCTTACCTCTGTTTTATTTATTTATTTATTTATTTTAAAAGATTTTATTTATTTATTTGACAGAGAGATCACAAACAGGCAGAGAGGCAGGCAGAGAGAGAGGAGGAAGCAGGCTTCCGGCTGAGCAGAGAGCCCGATGCGGGGCTCGATCCCAGAACCCTGGGATCATCACCTGAGCCAAAGGCAGAGGCTTTAACCCACTGAGCCACTCAGGCACCCCTTACCTCTGTTTTACATCCCTACTCTCCTTCCCAATAACCAGTGAGCCAAGCACACTTTCCCACGTCATCTTTATCGCAACCCTTCAAGGTAAATGGGTGATTTCTTCTATAGAGACTGGCTCTCTGTTCACCAAATCCATGTCCTCTTTTCCTCTGGGCACACAGATGAACCACATTTCCCAGTCTCCTTTGCACATAGGTAGGGCCACAGAATGTAAAGGCTCCATTTCTAGGCCTAGCCCATGAAAACCTCCTGTGAACACTCCTCTTTCCTGTCCCACCAGCTGGATGCCAAAGCCAAGGGGATCTTGGAAACCAGTACTGAAGACAGAAGACCTGTTCCCATCCTTCCAACTTGGGTCCTGTAAGTACTATACAGAGCAAACTCCTGCCTCTCCAATCCAGGAGCAAGCACAGGCCACTCTTGTAAGGGAGCAATGAACTTTTGTTACAGCAGCTAGCATTACCCTAATACCCTCCAACTTTACAAAGGAGATTGTTACAAAGTTACAAAGAAACTTGCTGAAGAGCTGCCTCATTGTTTAAACAACCTCACACTGGACATTAAGCATCCTGGGGAAGCTGCTCGAGGATTCTACAGCAGTCATGAATTGTACACTCCTCTAGAAGGTCCGAGAGCAGCAGTGGTCTTCAGGGCTCTGGTTGGGGCTGGGCTACCGTACCACAGCAGGGCCACACTGGGAAGGATGCCCGGCACTTGCTTCTCTCTTCTGTTTTCCCTTTCCTTGTCAATCCAAGCCTGATGGACAGCCTGGTGCCCAGATAGCAGAACGCTGTGACAGCTTTCAGCACTCTATTGCTGATGGAAATCTCTGCCTGTGGCTCGGTTTCTCTGGCACATGACTGCGGTCTTCTTCAAGTGGAGCCCAGCGTGCTTACACTGCAGGAGCTTGCCATATTTGCATGCCTTTTTGCAGATGTGCTCCGGGAGTGCAGACATCAGCAACCACTGGATTATAATCAAAAGGTCTCATCAAAAGGTTAGCCTGCAGAGGGTGGTGCATCTTCACAAAGGGCTAAGGGAATAGGGAGGTTAAATGTATAAAAGAAATTCTGGAAGGTGACCTCCAAGGGCTCAGGGGTTTCCTGAAGTGGGCTTTGAAATATTCTGTATTTATTTAAAATTAAAATAGCAAAAGATGCTTGTTGCAACACAGCCCACCAATTTTGAAGTATACCAAGTGAAAACATTCAAGTTCAATTTATATCCAACAACTATTCCTCCCAAGTAATTTACCATCATTGGTAGTTGGTATGCATCCTGGAAATGTTTATTTATTTATTTATAAAATTTATTTATTTTGGTGGGGAGTGGGGGAGGGAGAGTTAATCTTAAGCAGGCTCCAGGCCCAGCATGGAGCCCAATTGTGGGGGATGGGGGGGGAAGAGAGGAGGGGCTTCATATATCTCACAACCCTGAGATCATGACCTGAGTCGAAACCAAGAGTTGGATGCTTAACGGACTGCGCCACCCAGGCACCCCTTATTTATGGACTTTTAAGTAATCTCTACATCCAATGTGGGGCTTGAACTTGCAACCTCAAGATTGAGAGTCACATGCTGTACCCAGTGAGCCAGTCAGGCACCCCAAGAAGTCTTTAAATATAACCCAGCATTTGCAACTTCTTGAAGAGCTTGTCATTCAATGCCATGTCAGCCAATTACAGCTGATGCTTCTCAGACTTTTACTAGGTGCCAGGCTCTGCTCTAGGTACTTTTCCTGTTTTCCCATTTAATCTGGAAAAAAAAAAAAAAGCCTTGACCTTGATCCTGTTATCAGCTGCCTGAGGGAGGACCTTGAAGTACACAAGGGTTGAATAATTGCCCTAGGCCACACACTCAATCAGCGGTAAAGGTGGACTTGGAACCCAAGTGGTTGGGCTACACAGCCAAAGCAATAATAACTCAGCCATGCCACCTTTCAGCTAGTAAATGGGGAGAATTACAGAATGGGGTACATTCCATATACTGGACCATGGATTATTTTAGGTTTAGGGAACTGGAAGCAAGGACGTTCAAATATTGACCCTACTACTTTTCTATCTTCTGGAGCCTTCATGATTTCAATTATAAAATACGGCTAGCAGGACCGATGTTTCTGAGTATTAGTATTAATGAGTCGACAATTCTAAAGGGTCATGGAAGTGTCTAAAATTATCCCATTTATCTGAAGAATCAGCTTACTTTCATTTGCACTCCACCTCAGCAGAAGAGTCATTGGAGGATGAACGGCTGCTGAGACCACTCTGCTGCAGTATTAGGGATAATTCAATTCCATATTATGTTAAAGGCTGTTAATCTTTGATTTTCACTTTTCCCAGCAGATACAATGGCTCCCTTTTGGCTTTCAAAACACCCTATGACTCCCCATAATCCACTTTTCAATAATTTCTCTAAAGTGTTCTGCCTTACTCTTTCTAATTTTTTAAAGAGAAAATTATTTTGTACTTAACCAATTTTTATCTCAGCAAGATTTTGACTGTACTGTTAACCTATCGACAATCTTGTCCTTGTACCACTAAGGGGCGCTGTTTCATTGATTTTTGGGGGGGGCGGGAGGGGAGGGTGCTTTAGCTAAAGTCCCTTCTGTGTTGTTACCTGAGCAGTTGAAATTTGGCCTTTCCTATACCAACCGTTAAAATGCACCCAGTTATTTGAGACAAAAAATAAACAAACAAGAAAACCTAGTATTAAACAATACCTTTATTCAAGGAGCTCAAAGGTCTGGGTGCTTTGAAATTAATTAGAAACTAAGCTTCATTGATTAATACAGAAAAAAAAAGAAAATCCTTCATGTCTTGAAGCAGACTAGAAAAAAATTCAGTTATATGGATAGCCATTTATAATTCAAAAATAGAAACATTACCATTTGTCATTTATTTTTGTTTTGTATTGATGTTACTTGATGAAATTAAATTTTCATCCATCTTGTAGGATTATTATTACCAGTGGAATACCAGTCATGGCATATAGTTATTTCATTGGATGAACGTACTACAAGGCGTTTTCCTGTTTATTTTACTGTTTTGTTTCTGTATGTGTTTGAATTTGTCCTGATCCTTGCAAGGATGGACTTTGAATTCTAAAGCCTTCTAATCACAATAGAAAGGTTGTAGAAAAATGGAAAAGAGAATAAGAAGTACTTAGCAATGACCCTAGCCTCCAGGAAGCCGTCCAGGTTTGGGATAAGTATAAACAAAGTATTAAATACTTTGATTTAACCTTCATTATTTAATAAAGAAAAGGCGTATGAAACTACATGTTTGCATCTGGTTCTAAAGGAAGAAGCACGAGGGCTAAAAGTTAAAATTATGTTTATGCTTAAGTCTCTTTGTATTTTAGACCAGAGCAAACTCGCTCTATCTGCTTGTGTTCGATTTCCATTGCCACCTAACAAATTAAGGACAAACTTGGCAACTGAAAAAAACACACTCATTTATTATCTTGCAGCTTCTGTAGGTCAGAAGTCAGGGCTTGGCTGAATTAGGTTCTCTACTCAAGGGTCTCCCAAGAGGGACATCAGGGTGCCAGCTGGGCTGATTCCTTTCTGGAGCTGGGTTGGGGGGAGAGGGGGTCTCTTCTTTCAAGCTCATGTGGTTGTTGGCAGAATTCAGGGGCTTGCAGTTGGAGGGCTGAGGCCTGAGCACCTCCTGGCCACGTGGCCACTCCCTGTGCCCTCTCACATTTTCAGTCTTCTCACCGGAAGGACTTGGGCCCTTTAAGGGCTCACCTGATTCCATCAAGCCCAACCTGAGGATGATCTTTTACTTTCAGGTCAACAGATTTGGGAACTTAATTGCTTCGGCAAAACACAGCGGCATCTAGATTAGAGTTTGAATAACGTGGAGAAGGTGCATGTGCACCAGGGCACAGCAACCTGCGGGGATATCTTGGAATTCTGCCTGCCCATCTTAGTCCTTCAGGCTGCTACAGCAAAATCCTATAGACCGAGGGTCTTATAAACAATAGAAATTTATTTCTCACAGCTCTGGAGGCTGGAAGTCTGAGGTCAGGGAGCTAGCATGATCCCATGAGGCCCCTCTTCTGGTTTGCAGACTTCTCCTTGTAGCTTCATAGGGTGGAAGGGGGTAGCTGGCTCTCTGGTTTGAGCACCTCCCAAAGGCCCCACCTACTACCAGTACCATTGTCTTTGGGGATCAGGGTTTCAACATAATTTTGGAAGGACACAGACTTTCAGACCCTAGCATTACCATAATGACTTATAATAAACATTTGAACTCAGTTTAAAACTATGGTATTAAGTATCTGAGAGCAGTATAGATGATGTTCTTAAAAAAGAAGAGGGAATGCCTGGGTGACTCAGTCGGTTAAGCGTCCGCCTTTGGCTCAGGTCATGATCCCAGGGTCCTGGAATTGAGTCCTGCATCGGGCTCTCTGCTCAGCGAGGAGCCTGCTTCTCCCTTTGCCTGCCACTCTTTGCCTCCCTTGCTTGTGCTCTCAATCTCTCTCTGACAAATAAGTAAATAAAATCTTAAAAAAAAAGAAAAACAAGAGACCCAAGATTGTGATCCAAAACCTATGCAAAAATTAATGAGATAATGCCATGCTGGCTTTGTTAGTAAGTGAAGGAGGGGAAAAACTCCACCAAAACAAACCCACCTTGTATTAGTCTTAAGTAGCACCTGTTTACACGGGGCCCAGGATTCTCCCAGGAATCCGTTCAGGGAGTCCAGCCCCTTCTGCTAACACAGGATCGACTTGGAGAGGGCAGTGTGTCCGACGCTTCATGTGGGTAGAAACCATTTTCTTCTATTTCTCTCTTTGTTCCACCTAAGAGGAGTGACGTTGTATCCCCCAGATTAGGATCCTCTCTTAAAACCCCACTGTGACAGGTGGTAGAGGCTGTGGCATTTTTTGAAGATTTGAATTTCAGATGTAAAATGTCATGATCATGGGCTTCTTTCATTCCGCAGCTAGCCGCTGTCATCAAACCCGGGAGGTGGAGGCAGCCAGTATTTGCTGCCTTCCTTCCTTGTAGAACTGCAGTGGGGTCAGAGCCATGATTAAGGAAGCTTCTCTGATTGCGGTGTTCGGATGGAGGAAAGCAGGAGGGTTTTCTTTTCCTTTTTTTTTTCCCTGTTAAATGTGACGTTTTAAGAGCTATCATTAAAAAATATTCTTCTGCCCAGGAGAGAAAAGACTGGGATCTTCAATATCTTTCATTGGAACTATAAGGCTCTTGTTAATGTTTACCATTTTAGCCTTCAAGGCCTTATCTTCTCTGGCTTGGAGAACTGAAGGCGTTTTGATCCTCTTCCAGTTCCACAAACAATGTTCTTTAATCAGCTTGAGGCATCACTGTTGATCAGAAAAAAGCACTTCCTCCCTCCCCGAAACGAGCAGCACCTGCCAATCCCCCCTATCCAGAGGCAAGAGAGAAGGGCTGTTCTTTGAGCCCACAGAGCACTGTTATTTCAAATGTACTTGAGACCATAGAGAATAACCTGAAACCCATTGCCTCATTAATAGACGCAGAACATAGTGGTATTTGTAGACTTAAAAGCAAGACCGTGGACCCCCCTATTCACCAAACATGTTTGTTAGTTTATGGCTAGTGTGATATTTGTGATATTGGAAACATGATGTTTCATTTCCACTGGCATTCAATTCATCATCTTGGTGAAAATGCAAGAAGGATAAAGAACTAAACAGGAGGTAGAAATGTGTTATTAGTCATATCGTTGATTACTACAGAGCAGACTGTAACAAACCACTTTCCTCTTTCAAGCTTTCTTCAATCTTAGAAGGATGGGACACACACACACACACACGAATATATAGGATAGATATGTCACATATATGATACGGACATCGCATATATGTAAGATCAGTTATGATTGTCTAGGTTTGGCTGCAGTAAGAAATACCCCTCAAATCTGAGTGGTTTAGAGTGACAAAGGTTTATTTTTTTGTTCACATCATATGTCCCTCTTCTCTGTGTTGTCCCTACCAAGAGACCTAGGCTGATGGAAGCTCCCCATAGTGCTGCTGCAATTGGTTGGCAGGGGACAAAGAATCAGACAAATTGAGTGCTTGCTCTTAGAGCTTCCAGTTGAAAATGATGCGTGTGACTTCTGCTAACCTATCACAAGCCCAAACCAGTCGCTTGGCCGCACTCAATTCCAATGGCAAGAGATAGAGAGCCAGAAGAACTAATGACACATACACACACACACACACACACACACGTACAGATACACACACACGTTTTAAGGTGAAGATTGTGAAGGAGGGAAATAAATTCTATTATAGCCAAGTGAAGAGAGTCAACTTGGATTTATCACTGTAATATGGTGACATCAATAAGTTCAGAATCAGTGAAAATAATGACACTGGCGATGTTCGTAGAATATATTGCCGTCGCTGAGAAGGCTAAGTCAGAGCTTTATGTACAGACATGCAAATTTCCCCAAGAATACTCAGCTTGAAAAAGAGCAAGTAGCCAAATACCACGATCTCATTTATTTTAAAAGACACAAAAATAGGGGCGCCTGGGTGGCTCAGTGGGTTAAGCCTCTGCCTTTGCCTCGGGTCATGATCTCAAGGTCCTGGGATCAAGCCCCGCATCGGGCTCTCTGCTTGGCAGGGAGCCTGCTCCTCCCCCCCCCCCCCCCGCCTCTCTGCCTACTTGTGATCTCTCTCTCTCTGTCAAATAAATAAATATTAAAAAGAAAAAGACACAAAAATATATAAATACATTTGTGTGTGTGTGTGTGTGTGTGTGTTTAAGTGCATAGAAAAAAGGTCTAGAAGGGTTGTTCCCAAACAGTTACTATTCACAGGGAATACAGAGGGATTTGTGTGGTGTATAAGGGACTATCACTCTTTTCACTTTACATAATCCTGCATTGTCTGAATTAATTACATCCATTTATTCATGTATTACTTGTTGTATTAGTTTCCTAGGGCTGTCTTAACAAATTACCACACACTTGGCAAAACCGAAATGTACTCTTTCATAGTTCTGGAGGCCAGCAGTCCGAAATCTGTCAAAACCAGACTCCCTCTGAAGGCCCTCGGGAGAATCCGTTCCCTGCCTCTTCCAGCTGCTGGTGGCTATTGGCATTCCTCGACTTGTGGCCACGTCACTCCAGTCTCTGCCTCCACGATCTCATTGCTTCCATTCTCTCCTGTGTGTCCCCTCTGTGTGTCTCTCATAAGGATGTCTGTCATTTTAGTTAGGAGCCACCTGCCTAGAATGATCTCATCTCAAGATCCTTAAGACTCATTTTCCAAATAAGGTCACATTCCCCGGTTCCAGAGATGAGGATGGGGACATATTCTCTTGGGGAGAGGGCCGGTGGGGGGGAGAGAGCATCATTCAGTCCATTCCACATGTATAATATGAAAACAATTCAAAGGAAAAGATTGAAGACAAGAAATTGTTATGAACAGTGATTACTTCCAGAGGGAAAAATTTCCAAATTTTCCATGGTGGACTTCTATAACATTTAGAGTCAGAAAACACAGTCTCAATGATAGAGCTAGAATAACAGTCACTAACACAACAAAAGCAACACATGGCGGATCCTACTTGCATTGACCCTATTAACAAATAGGGTCAATGATAACAATAGATAACAAATTGACCCTATTAACAAATGCCCCTGACACATCAAAAATGAGTAGAAAGGTCCTATCCTTAAACTCGGTGATGGAGTCAAGTGGGGGAGCTTAGATGTAGGGCCAGGGGCCTTACATCAGCCGTGGGTCCTTAGAACCCCAGAGACATAAGCCTTCTTTCATGCAAGGTAGACACTTACCCTGGGCCCAGGGCCCAGGGGAGAGCCATCACCCACCTCCCCAGAAGAGCGGTAAGACTTTCCTGCTATTGGCTTGTAGAAATTAATTCCCGCCCCCCCCCCCAAGCAACATTATTGAGTGGAGGTTATTTGGGCCAGTTTCAGCCCACTGCTATGACTCATTTCGTCTGCACTGTGTATACAATTTTTCCAAGTTAGTTGCCAATTATTTTCACATAAAATGTTGATTTTTGCCTTCTCCCGATTTGCCATATGGAACACGTGTTCTTCTGTAGCAACCATCTGCCAGAGCTGGGGGTGGCCATTCCCTTTAGATGGGAACATGCGCAGCACAGTCTCTACCATTCTGTATTTCCCTGACCCGACTCTCCTCACTTTCAGTGTCTGCTACAGGCATTTGAGTTTGCAGGCCCTTGAAGAAGAGCGTAAAAAAATGCTTTGTGGTATTACAGTGCAGTACACTACGGGTTAAGCGGGCCCGTCTACCCTGTTGCTTCGGGGTAAAAATGTGTTCTAAGTTCCAAACAGCCAATAAATGAACTTGAAGCACCTAACCTGTCCCCAAATTGTCCCCTCCTCTACAGCGATGTTTTATAGTCCGCCTGAACAACTCATGGAAAATGCATATCCAAATATGCGCTCAGATATCAGAAATTCAATTCCATGGGCTATTGGGGAACGAAGTTTCAAAGTTCTGCTGAGAATGATTACGTTGTCTGAACTCGCATACTGGGGTGTTGTGTGTGCGCTTGTGAGAGCACGCGAGTGCCCTGCCTCGGCTGGCCAGAGCCTGTCCTAACCCCGACAGGGGGGATTTCTAAGCCATGAGCCCATACCAGCCTCATCATTATCGGGTCAGAACCCAGGATCTCTTCCAGATTTTCTTGCTGGAATCTGTGTTGACTCGTGGTAGGTGTTTCTGTGAAGCTCCTGAATTCTTTTTTTTTTTTTTTAAGATTTTATTTATTTATTTGACAGAAAGACAGGGAGATAGGGAACAGAAGCAGGGGGAGTGGGAGAGGGAGAAGCAGGCTTCCTGCTGAGCAGAGAGCCCAATGCAGGGCTTGATCCCAGGACCCTGGGATCATGACCTGAGCCCAAGGCAGATGATTAATAACTGAGCCACCCAGGCGCCCCTAGCTCATGAATTCTTGATTTGAGTTGAGCCATTGAAGTGAGAAGAAGTGGGTCAGAGGGAATGTTGGCTCATCTGGGGCAGGAGTCTTTTTGGGAGACAGTCCCTTTCTTTTTATTTATTTATTTATGTATTTTTTTGTAACTTCCAAAACAGATTGCTAACTTTCAAGAGCTTCCTGGAGAGAATGTTCTTCCGGCTCTCATATTGGTTATGTATTCAGTGAGCACCTACTCTGTTCAGGGGACTAGGCTAAGACAACAAGAAAGTGGGGACCTGAATGGAGCTGGCAGACCAAAGAGCTTCCAACCTGATCAGGAAGTGGAGCCACAAAGAGGCAAAACATTACAGTAAAGCAAAGTGTCACCTAAAACAGAAGAGAAGCCACAGGTAATGACTGGTAAATTGCCGAGTGGATGGTGGAGATGCTGGGTGTATTGTATGCACCTTCAGGAAAGAGGAATATTGTTCTGGGCCAGGTGAAGGCCAAGCAGGGGAGGTGGTGACTGAGCCGAGTCTGAAGAGCAGAAGTCAAAACACCAAGCAGGCGTGGCAAACGGAAGGTGGCTTGGGCCATAGAGAGGTCAGAGAGGATAAGACAGCAGGACTGTGGAAGGACTTGAATGCCAGGATACTCAATCCTCAACTTTGTTGTCCAGCCAGTGGGGACCCCAGAAAGTTTTGAGCAGAAGAATGGTATGATCCAAGTAGTGCATTAGAAGATCAATCAGGAGGTGATATCAGGATAGTTGGGAGATAGGAGGAGATGAGAGTGAGGAGCAAAGTCAAAGGGAAGTTCCTGTGGAGGAGAAATGGCTTAGCCTTGGAAAGGCCAGAGGGACTTGAAAGGAAGGGTTAGATGGGGAGAGTCTTAAAGGGCTCGGTGGCAGACAGATTGCAATGAATGGGGAAGAAGAGGGATGACTATAGGTCTGGAGCTGGAAACCAGGATGGCTGGGGAGCCATGGGCTAACAGAGCCACATGGGCTGGGAGGCCCACTGGGAAGTGGCAAGAGGAGAGGATTAACTTGAGTCCTGTATTGAAGTTCTGATGGGGCCCCCAGATGCGATGATCCAGCTTTGGTCCCACATTCTCAGCTGCTTGTTGGTGGTTTCTATCTACATGCCTTTATCTCTTAATTTCCAGCTCAACAGGCTCAATGCCAGTAATCGCATGGGACCTGTTGTGGATGCTGAAGCACATGGTAGACCTCCAAGCCCCTCACGCCTCCTCCAGCCGGTGACCAGTAGTCTCTGACCCAGCAGACCACCCACCGTGTCATCTTGCCTGGTCGAGGAAGTGTTTTGCTCCTGAACAATTTGAAAGACGTGCAGTGTTTATTCCAACCCATGTTCCCGCCTTTGGAAAGACCCACTGGACCTCTGAAGTTCACCAAGCTCTTTTGACTATGCTTCTCCAGGGTTCACCACTCCCAGCTGTCAGGAAGTCCATTGCTCACAGGGAGCTTTGACCTTCATAATCGAGTTCCAATGAATTATGCGCCCCCCACCACCTGCCCCCTGCCTGACCTTTCAGCTAGGCCCTCTTGAAGTCTATGAGCTCAAGTGTAGATGGGGGGTGGGGTAAGTCAGTTAAAGGAACTACCAGCAGTGACATCATTACGTTTCTGCTGAATACTCGTTAATTACTGCAAAGCCTTTGCCAGAATGGGGGGAAAAGCAAAGAAGTGGCACCCAGACTGTTTGAGATTGTTGCTAAATGCAAAGACAACATCACCAAAAACATGCCCAGACTTCTATAGGAACCAAGGATTCAGAGTAAAGCAGTCCTCAGTCCTTTTTCTTCGTCCTATTCCTTTGTCCTCTTCAGTTTTCCCCCATCAGGCATCCAGACCTTTTTCTCTGCCCTTTGTGCCCCCTCCACTTCGATCCTCGTCTCCCCTCTTTGCCCCACAACCAGTCTGTATTGATAGGCATTCCAGAAGAATTACCCAGCCTATTTTGTGGTGGGAAGCTGAGACTGGTGACCAACGCAAGTGTTGGAATATATAAACATGACTTTTTTCAGGTAGCATCTCAGATGCCAGTCTTAGCAGCCTCATTTTAAAAACTATTTATATTCACAAAAGTCTATAATAGCGTTTTTATTGTGTACGCCTGTGTTTTGGGCGCGTTTTTTTTTCCCCCTGCCAGTTTCTTATTATCGTTCAACACTGACTACAGCCTTAAATGATAATGAAAACAGAAACACTCCTTTTAAAAGGCGATGACTGCTTTCCATGTCCTTTCGTCTATGTGGGCTCTCCTGCCTGAAGGGGCTGGTTCGGTGTTTAAACCGTCGGCGCCTGACTCCCCCAGAGCCTGGGTTCATGTGCTTGCTGTATAGACACAAGCTTTTATTCTTCTGCAGAGAATAAATTGAACTAGGCTACTTAGTGTGTGGGTGGGTGTCTTTCAGAGGAGAACTTGAAACCTAAAGGCTTTCTGTGGCCCCTGGGGACATCAGAGTACCTGTGAGCCCCCCCCCAGCCCCATCCTTGCCTTGGCTTCCAGAGCCTGGCATGGCCCCAGATGTCACACCTTTGCCTTTGAAGAGAGATGTGTATTTGGGTCTTTCTTCCCTCATCTCCTGTTGTTTCTTTGCTTCCATGATGGGACCTACTGCTTTCACTCCTTAGTTTTCCAGGGTATTAAAAATGAGGAACAAAACAGCTTCCCTGGGAGTCAGAGTGCTACCCATACAAACTTGTTATCTGTACCCCTTATGATGAATAACCCACCGACTCTCATGCCATGTGTATGATTGACTTGCAATTATGGGTTGCATCTTACAGCAGCTCTGAATGGTGTTCTCCCCTGGCTGTTCCTTAAGCCAAGTCTGGAACCCCCAGGTCCCCTGAGAAAGGGTGGATTTTGTGGACTCCACCCTACCTTCATTGTTGTTGTTGGTTTTTTTTACCCTAAGCCTTGATATTGAGTCTGTAATTAGTGAGGTGACAATAATACCTTTGCAATTTTATGCCTTTTAAAAAGGCTTTGCATGTTTTTGTGCTGAGTCTCCTAACAATGCTCTTGGCACAGGCAGTACAGATACTATGGCGTGATTGAATAAGGAAACAGAGTGAGGTTCAATGAGTTGCCCACGTTCATACAGCCGGTCTGAGATGAACCTGGGGCTGAAACTAGATTTCCCGATTTCAGGGTGCCTGGTCTTCCTATGGCCACTGCCTTTTAACAAACTCAAGGCAATTGGGCTTCCATACAAGATTTCATTCAATCCTAAGATGATATTACAACAAAGGTGTGAGCAGGTATTGGGATTCTCATCTTCCAGATCAGAAAGTAGAAGCTCAGAGAGGGTGAATGCCCAAGGTAAGATGGTGATAAACAAAAGAGGCAGAGGGATGCCTGGGTGGCTCAGTCGGTCAAGTGTCTGCCTTTGGCTCAGGTCATGATCCCAGGGTCCTGGGATTGAGTCCTGCATCAGGCTTCTTGCTCAGTGGGAACCTTCTTCTCCCTCTGCCTTCTGCTCTCTTTCACTCTTTTTCTCTCTGACAAACAAAATTTCTAAAAATAAGAATAATTTATTTATTTATTTATTTATTTTTAAAGATTTTATTCATTTATCTGACACACAGAGAGAGATCACAAGTAGGCAGAGAGGCAGGCAGAGAGAGAGGAGGAGGCAGGCCCCTGCGAGCAGAGAGCCCAATGCGGGGCTTGATCCCAGGACCCCCCTGAGATCATGACCTGAGCCGAAGGCAGTAGCATTAACCCACTGAGCCACCCAGGTGCCCCATAAAAATAAGAATAATTTTAAAAAGAGGCAGGATGGGTCCCCAGGTCTCCAAGCCCACTGCTCTTGGTGATGCTTTGCTGGCTAATTAATGACATCACCACTCATTCAGTGACCTTGGCCAAAAACTTAGACTCATCCTTCATACCTTCTTTTCTTTTAGCCCATATATAAGCCATCAGCCTATCTTACTGATCTTACCTTAGAAATATACCCCAAATCAATCATCTCTCACCACCTTCCCTGTTAGTGTCTGGAGCTAAGCCTTTCTTTTTTTGCACCTGAATGGGTGCAACCACTTAATGAGTCTATAAAGATGGTTCCCGGGATGCCTGGGTGTCTCAGTTGGTTAAGCAGCTGCCTTCGGCTCAGGTCATGATCCCAGCGTCCTGGGATTGAGTCCCGCATCGGGCTCCTTGCTCAGCAGGGAGCCTGCTTCTCCCTCTGCCTCTGCCTGCCAATCTGTCTGCCTGTGCTCATTCTCTCTGACAAATAAATAAATAAAATCTTTAAAAAAAAAAAAAAAAAGATGGTTCCCAGTGAACCAGGCCTCCTGGGAGGCATAAAATCCATAGAATGTGGGACAAGCGACTCAGTGCATTTCTGACCTAAGCATCGAGAAGGTGTCTGTGTTTCTGAGACCCTGAGCCACCTGTGAGGAATCCAGCTACTCTGCTGCAGAGTCTCAGGGACAAGGCCCCGTGAAGATGTCCTGTGAAGACGGGGAGAGGCCCCAAGACTGCATGGAGTGGGAGAAAGGCCCAAAGTCAGTGTCCCAGCTGAGCCCAGCCTTTTCAATGTCTCCCACAAAGCTGCCAGAAATATGAATGAGTGGCATGGACGTGCCAGGCAGTTGTATCCTCCTGTGACAACAGCCCAGTTAATTTCACTGGGAGTGGAAGAGCCAACCAGCTGACCCCAACCAACCGACACAATGATGAGTGACAATAACATGGTGGTGGTTCTGTGGCACTAACGTTTGGCTTAGTTAGTCAGGAGGTAGATCATTAAACATCGAAAGGGTGTCCCTGCTTGCGCTCCTTTTTGCCAGCAGTCTGTTTGCTCCCCAGAAGATTTCTTTTAAAATTGTAAAATACACATGCCATAAAATTCACCATCCTAGGAGCACCGGGGTGGCTCAGTTAAGGTCTGACTCTTGCTCTCAGTTCAGGTGTTGATCTCAGGCTTGTGAGTTCAAGCCCCACGTTGGGCTCCACACTGGGGGCTAGGTGCCTACTTAAAAGAATCCACTGTCCTAACCCATTTTTAAGCATATAGTTTGGTAGTTAAGTGCGTTGCTATTGTTTTGCAACCTATCTCCAGCGTGGCTTTCATCTAGCAAAGCCGGAGCTCTACATCCATTCAATAATAACTCTATTCCCCCTTCCTCAAGTCCTTGGCAACCAACCATGCTCCTTTCTGTTTCTAAAAATCAGACCCTTCCCTCATGTAAGTGGAATCACACGGTATGTCTCCTGTGGCCGGCTTGTTTCATGCAGTCAGGCGTCTTCTATGTTGCCACATGTCAGGATCTCCGTCCTTCGGTGGTTTCCGCCTTTTCACTATTGTGAATAGGGCTGGTATGAGCAGGGACGTACAAATTGTTCTTCAAGACCCTGCACTCAATTCTTTTCAACATATGCCCAGTAGTGGAATGGCTGGATCACTTGGCAGTCCTGTTTCGAAATTTTTTTGAGATGCCGTCAGACGCCAGAGGATTTTAAAATAAATATTCTGTCACTCCCTTTGCTCAACACCCTCTTGCTGACCTCTCATTGTCCTTAGAATAGTATCCAAGACCCTGCTGTGGCCTGTAGCCCGTGGCTGCCTCACCAGCCTCATGTCCTGCCGTTCTTCTTCCTCTCTCTGCTTTGGCCATTTTCAGCACCTTCCTGCTTCTTGTCAACCCACGCTTGGCCCCAGGACAGGGAGGTAGCGCTTGCCACTGAGGGCTTGCAGGGCCCTTCCCTGGTTACCCACATGGCTCACACCCTTGCCTCATTCAGGTCTTAGTTCAAATGTCCCCTCCTCCAGGGAGGCCTTCTCTGACCACCCATTTTAAAACAGCCCCCTGTCATCTCTATATCTTTATTTTTTGTGCATTTATCTATTTTAATTTTATAATTTTTTAAGATTTTATTTATTTATTTGACAGAGAAAGAGTGAGCGAGAGAGAGAGAGAAGAAGCAGAGGGAGAGGGAGAAGCGGACTCCACTGCTGAGCAGGGAGCCCGATGTGAGACTTGATCCTGGGACCCTGGGTTCATGACCTGAGCCAAAGGCAGTCACTTAACCAATTGAGCCACCCAGGTGCCCTATATTTTTATTTTTAATTCATCATTTTATCTCTATCTGATAAGCAGGGAATTTATACTACTGATGCACACTAACTAACTAACATACTACTAACTACATGCCTTGTACTGTATTGAACATTTTGCATATATTGATATACTAATCTCAACAGCAACCTTGTGAATTAGGAATTATCATTATTATTATTATTGCTATTATTATGTCCACTTTACAGATGAGAAAACTGAGACACCGATGTTAAATAACTTCCCTCAGATTCTACAGCCAATAATTGACAGAGATGAGATCAAACCAAGGCAGTTGGGATACAGAATCCACTGTGTTCTAGTCATCTCATTATATATGGATATGTGTAGGGGCGCCTGAGTGGCGCAATGGGTTTTAAGTGTCCAGCTCTTGGTTTCGGCTCAGGTCGTGACCTCAGGGTTGTGAGAGTCTTAAGACTCTCTCTCTCTCAGGGGCTCCTGGTTGGCTCAGAGGGTTAAGCTTCTGCCTTTAGCTCAGGCCCTGGTCTCAGGGTCCTGGGATCAAGCCCCGCATCAGGCTTTCTGCTCAGCGGGGAGCCCGCTTCCCCCTCTCTCTCTGCCTGCCTCTCTGCCTGCTTGTGATCTCTCTCTGTGTGTCAGATAAATAAAATCTTAAAATACACAAAAGACTCTCCCTCTTCCTCTCCCTCTGGCCCTCCCCACCTCTCTCAAACAAACAAATAAATAAATCTTTAAACAAATAAATGGAAACGTGTAAAAGATGTAGGCATCACGTGCATCGTGTATGTGTTTGTTTGTTGTCTGTCTCTCCCGTCCGTGTAAGCTCTATAAGGGCAGGAACTTTGTTTCCTTCACTATTCTCTAAGGCTTAGAACAATGTCTGGCACATACCAGGTTTTCAATGAAAAATGCATTGAATGAATGAATGAGTGGGTTCTCTGTATTAGGCAGCCATTGGCACTTGTCAGTGCCTTCATGATCCAAAGACACGTACGGACAGAGTTTTACAGTGGTCTGGATCTGATGTTTAAAGAATGTAAGCTCTCAGTTGTTTTGCCCCATAAATTTGGTTGTATCTGAAAAGTACAGCTTGCCAAATAGAGCAGAAAGCTATAGTAGATACTCAATAGTCATGTATTCAGTAAATGAGCTGTGAGATTTTGAGGATTAGAGACCAGGGTCTGTTTTATCCCCATATCCCTCCCAGCCCTTGGCCGGCTGCTGGGAGACCCAATCTTTGTTGCTGTTCCGTCAGAGAGGAATTCACCGGGTGGACCTAGCCTACTGTGTTGTGGCCACGTGCAGTAGACCTACTTGTTTTTGAGAAGTAGCTACAAGGAGACCAGTGTGCGAATTCCAGGCCAAAGAGTAGGTTAAAGGAGATACCATTTCCAGGATTTTTTTTCTTTTATTTCCTTTGATCCTTCCCATCAAAAACATCGCCCTTCATAGGATTTAGTGTCTGCATATCTTAGACTCTGAAACAAGTTTCTAAAACAGGGTTTTAGAAAATACTCATGATTTCCTTTGTCCTTCTCCTACAGAACTTCCGTCATGTAAAACATACCTCCTCTCCGCGGCTTCTGGAAGACCCGGGTTGTCAGAGGTCTACCTGGTCCTTTGCACAGAAAAATTGCTCTGTAAACAGGCTGGATGAATGTATGTCTTGTTCTCTTTAGAAACAGCCACTGGGAACTCAGTTCCACAACTGGTTAGCTTTCACCTGGGATCCACCTGTGGTTCAACGCATTATTTTTTTTCCTGTCTAGTTTCAGATACACCTAGGAGTCCTCCCAGTACCTTTCCCAGCAGATCGTCATCGCAATGTAGGTTAGAAGTAAAGAAGAGCAGTCTTTATTGAAGAGTGGCATCAACGCATTAAAGGGTCCCCCAGTGACCTTAAGGACTCAATGCAGCTTTTTTAAATGGCTAATTTATACACTGGGCTACTCCGGCTCACCCCAGCGCACTGGCTCGCATTATACAGGCAAGTAGATGGGACACGCACATAATAGGCGGTGGCTGGGCTCAGTGATGACCTTATTTTCACTGATAAAGACAGATCTCATAATTCACTGGTGGCGATGCCAGTCTTTTATCTTTCCCCAGACTCATGAGGATCCAAGTCACATCCCCCGAGCCTGCTCTGTGTGTGACAAGGAAACCCAGGCGGCCAATCATCTCAAAGGTGATTCATTCATTTGCATTCAGATATCCTGTTGGCTAAAAAGCAATAAAAGTGTTTGGGCCCCCCTCCCATGCTATAAAAAGTGGCTTACTGGTAAAATATACGCCTTCACTCATCTCACAGAGCTGCTATAAAAAATAACACTTGGCAGCGGGAAGCGGGACTTCACTTGAGGAACTAATGTGTATAGATAATATTTATACATTTCTTAGATGGCCATGGACACTTGTCAAGGCTTTCGTGTTCCAAAGACTCATACGGATAACATTTGCTAGGGTGTGGGTCTTGATTTTTGAAGTGTATGCGTGGATTTATAGAATGCAAGATTGCAAAATGAAGTGGTAAGAGACGCAAGGGCCCTGGAACAGCAGGGGGTGGCGTGAGGTGAAGTGTTTAATTCGGCTCTCATGCCATCATGAGAAAACGCTGTGCTTTCTTTCCTCCGCATTCCCTGCCTGCATTTGTTCCCTCTCAGATCTGCCTGCCCGTGCCTGCTTCCGCCGTTGGTGCTGTCCTTTGAGCCCTGACTTGGGCCAAAGAGGCTGGTTGAGGGCCAAGCAACCCAGACGGGGCCCCAGAACCCTGGGCAGATTCCAGAAGATCTGAAGTTGTTCAAGGCAAATGAAGAAACAGTATCAGGGCTGTGCAGGATGGAGTGTTCTGGGATTGCCAAAGCCTGGTTCCCCTGCTGGGGCAGAAATCCAGTAGGGGAGCCTAGATGTTGATTTTCAAAGCAGGAGCTGTGTCTTCCTTTATGCTCCGCACTGTGCTAAGTACAATGTTGGTACCGGATAAATGTTACTAACAGCAGCCGTAATGATGATGACAATACAGCGTGCTCACCCCACCTCCTGCATGCTAAGGGAGTTTCAGAGATTCAGCCATTTCTTGTGACTGATGTTGGTGGACCCAGGGTCCCGGCCCCCTGGTATTTGTCCTGTTCTCCCATCTGTTTGGAAAGACTCTGGGGGAGATAGCAAAGAGCTCGCAGAGGCCAGAGCTTCCTGCATGTTCGTCTTTAGAGGAATCACTCTGAGAACAGGCCAATCCTCCTCATGTGTCTTGTCTGCCAATTAGACCCCTCTCTCCACAGAGACCCTTCAAAAAAACAATAATGATACCTTCGTTTTAATTATTCTCTTTCTTGGTCCCACTTCAGGACTATGCCTTTTACATAAGTTACACTGGAGTTCCTTCCTTCTCATCTCTCTCCTAATTAAGGACAGTAGGGGGTATCCTTCAGTCTTATTTTCTTATAATTTTAATTACACTGATCTTGGCTTAAGACAGGACCCATTGAAGTGCTGAGAAGATATGTATTTTCTGGTTCAGTGAGTTTTTTTCTCCATTTGCCTCATAGAAGAGGGCATCGTTGGACACAGGGCTTCTCTGACCCCAAATCTTGCGAAGCTGGAGTTGCCCTGGACGAAGGACAAGGTGCCCTGTTGGGGACTCCAGCAGCTGCAAGGGGCTCTTGTGTCTCTGGGAGGACTGGTGTTTTGTCACAAAGAGCAGCAATCATGATGAAAAGTCAAAGTTGGGATGTCAGCCCCAGGAAATGTGCCAAGGGAATGTAATGGGGGCCCACTCTAAAAAGGGGAGTGATCTGCCAGGCGCTCTTCCCTGCCCTCCCCAGCACTTGGCCTGCTCATGCATAGAAGGGCTGTCATTTCTCTTCCTCCTCCTCTTCCTTCTAGATCCTGGTCCAGCATGGCCTTCTTGGAGCACTACGGTTCTCTGCTTCCCGGAGTCCACATGAGTCAGTGGTAAGAGACAATGAGCACTAGGAGACCAAGGCCAAGGTTTGAGTCCCAGCCTGGCCAATACTGGTCATGTAGTCTCGGGCAAATGATTTGCCTGTCGAGCTTTGGGGTCCTCTGCCAAAAAAGGAGGATCATGATATCTGCTTGGCAGGGCGGTTGGGAACGTTGTCTATGACAATGGATGCTAAGGAAGAATGCTTCCTGGCATGAGCTAGGCTGCTCCCTACACCTTTTTTTTTTCTTTTTTGTCCTTTTTCTTTGTCAGATGGGTTATGGGTGAGTACCTGGCAGGGTGGGCAGATATCCGGAGGGCTGAATAGTAAAGACAGGAATTCCTGATCTCTCTCTCTCTCTCTCTCTCTCACAAACACACACACACACACACACACACACACACACACACACACACACACAATGTCTATCTTGTCTTCTCTGCCGGTCCAGCCTTCTCTCATGCCCTTTTTTTCCTGCCTTCTCCTTCATAAAGTTTACTCTGGTTGCTTTGGTCTCCATCCATCCTGCCCAACCCTTTTGCTTCAACCACAGAGCTGAACATTACATGGTAAACCATCAGACCTTCTCTCTCTACTCAGCCCAGTTCCTTGGAAAGAGATGAAGCATGATTCTTTTTCCTGGGGCTTTGCAGCATCTAGCACTGTGTGCCAGGCATGTAGGAAATGTTTAATAATTGATTATTAAGTGAAGTGCCTTTACTGGTCCTACCAGAGGGTGGAGACTGTATTTTATATGTTTTTTGCATCTCCATGGCAGTTTGAGTGCGAAGCAGCCTGACTACTCAGGTACTCAATTCAACATTTGTCAAGTTAAAATTACCTTTTGTTTGAGAGATGGCTTTGAAGGCTGCTTGATAAGGAAGTGTAGCCAGAGACCAAGGAGTAAATGCAGAATCTGCAGATGTTTCTAAAATGCCGGGGATTTGGGGAAGATAGAGCTTCCTAGAGAGCAGTTTGTAGACCAGGCCCTGGGAGGGCAGAAAGAGCATCACATAGGGAGTTTGGAGACTTGGCTTTTGGTCTCAGCTGGGACAATTGATCTGCTATGGCCAGGAACTAGGTCTGGAACCAGGTGGCCCTCTGGCTTTTGGTTAAAAAAAAAGCAAGTTTCTTGACTTAGGATCCATTTGGAAACTGTCACCTCTCACTGACCCTCTTGATGGCTCTCAATTTCTTCGGATAGTTTGATGTTAGCCCATAATTCTTAAAGAGACAAAACTTTCAAGGAGACTGATTTGCATCGGATTGAAAGTCAATTGGTCTTCAGCAAGAATATGAAACTAGGGGACGCCTGGGTGGCTCAGTGGGTTAAGCCTCTGCTTTTGGCTCAGGTCATGATCTCAGGGTCCTGGGATCATGTCCTGTGTCGGGCTCTCTGCTCAGCAGGGAGCCTGCTTCCCCCTCTCTCTGCCTGCCTCTCTGCCTACTTGTGATCTCTCTCTGTCAAATAAATAAATAAAATCTTTAAAAAAAAGAATATGAAATTAGGCCTCTGGGGAAGGCGAGGCAATTATTTTTCAATTAACCACCTGTCAGAGGCAGTTGTGGGGCTGCTCATCTTGGAGTGGTCCTGAGAGGGTGACCCTCTGTATACCCTAAGTGTAACCAGGACACTCAGCTTGTCCCCTCTCCAGGCTGCTCTCGGTCTATCCGCTGGCCTGTCATGAGGTTCATTGTCCTTCTACCCATGTGCACAGCCCTGGCTCCATCCGCTTTTGGGATCCTGGATGAAGGACTCCTGCAGCTGGTGGCCAATTTGTTCCCTGACCTTGGGAGCTCAGTTCTGCAAGCCTTTGTGCCTCCCAGTGTCCACTTGCCACAGAGGACGCTCCAGGAACTGTGAGATGTGGTCCAGGAGACTACAACATCAGCAACCACAAAACCCAGCAAAAACACAGCCCCAGACTCTGACCTTGAGCTAATTTCAGGGCTTTTCTGGGGGCAACATGCCGGGGTGGCCCAAATACACTGAACCAGGGTACAGGGTAAGTTTTGCTTTGTTAGCATTTCCTACAGCCTCGTTTCTCTTTCACACAGCCTGATTTCTTTCTTTCTTTTGCACTCTTCTTGCCCTTCCAACAGTGAAGGGCAGGAATCCTTCCCAGCCAAACTTGAGGAGCCCTCCATGGCAGCAAAGGAGCCACCGTGGAGGGGCTGTCCAAGTGCTCAGCCCACACACTTCTATTAATTCACAAAGCACTCTTCAAGAGGGAACCAGACAAGCAGCATTATTATTATCATCAATCACCCCGCACTGAAGAAACTGAGGCAGCTAAGGGAGAGAGGGCAGAGGAGTTGGCTCATTCACAGGAGGAGGAAGGAGGAGGCGGGGACGGAGCACGCAGCCTGGGCCGGGCTCCCTCCTTGCCGCACCGGCTTGGAGGGGAAGAGGTGAACGGATGCCCAGCCTCAGAGAACCGCCTTGCAGACCACGCACCCTGCCTCCTGCCGTTTTCTTTTCGGGTTCCTAAATCGAATACATTTTGATTCAATTTGGATGTTCTGGATTAGTGGAAGGGAACAAGGTTTAAAAGAGGTCAGCTCCATTACTCAGCGTTATTAATGATGTTGTCGACTGTTAAAATCTCAAAAAACTAGGAAACTAATAAATTTTACATATTGAAAAATCACAGATGGATCAGGCAAATGGATAAATTCTTGAAAGTATTTAATATCTGTTAAGAGGACAGAATGATAAATTCAATATTGAAAACCAATATCAGATTCACAATTACAGGCCATTTATCATAACCCACTGCATGGACAGCACCTCATTGCAGGGACCATGGTGTGATTCATAAGCAGAGACCTGGAACAAGTCTGTACGAAACGAGAAATAAATCTGCTTTACATATTGGAAACTTATTTCCACTTCCTATCTTTATTGCCAACAATAATGTTAGCTTTCAAGAACAAATTGTTACACATTAAACCCATGCATAATGAACCCAATTGAGTAAAAAACTTCCCCAAGAAGAGCTTTAAATTATTCCAAATTGGGTTATTAGCTTTAACTCCTCTGAGAGGGCCCACCAATCTTAGAGTAAGTTTCAGCACTTAACCAGACAGTTGGTTTCCCAGGTTGGGCCCCAAGGTTCTGGCTTTGCTCTTTCTTCTCCTTACCCTCACCACCCCTGAAGACATCACATGGTCAGGCTAAGGCACAGACATGATAGTGTTTAACAGAAGTGTTAATTAAGCAAATTGTAAGAACATTGCAATTTAGATTTTTTATTTTAAGATGAATGATTCAGCATACTTTCAATATTTGAGTACCTATGAGTAAATGGAATGATTTGAATGCGGACCCTTGCATGTCCTGCTTGGGACACCAGGTCAGATAATGTCTTTTTTTTTTTTTAAGATTTTATTTATTTGACAGAGAGAGAGCGCGCACGCACAAGCAGAGGAGGCAGCAAGCAGAGAGAGAAGCAGGCCCCCTCACAAAGCAGGGACCCACCCCCCCACCATGTGGGGCTCGATCCCAGGACCCTAGGCTGTCACCCAGGTGCCCCTCAGTCAATGTTTTAAACTAAAGACATCCTGGGCAGGGAGGTGATTTGATTGTGACCTCTCTAATTTTTTCAAATGCCAAGGCCGACCCAGCTGACATTTGTTTAAAAAACACACAGGATGGATTTAATTTTTTTTTTCCCTGATCTCAAGATTGAGGGGCTCAAGGGGCACCTGGCTGGCTCAGTCAGTGGAGCATGCAACTCTTGATCTCAGGGTTTTGTAAGTTTGAGCCCCATGTTGGGTGTAGAGTTTACTTAAAAGTGAAATCTTTGAAGAAAAAAAAAAAAGAATGAGGTGCTCAAATGAAAATCTGGAATGTGTAGGAGGGAAAAAGCCTGGTCCTCTCCTCTCACAAAGGTCACCAATTACATTTTGACATGTGTCTTTTGCATTTCTCTCTCTCTCTCTTTTCCTGTGCATTTTTATACACAAATAAAATAGTATATTTTAGAAAATATACTATTTTCTAGCCCATGCAATCATAATTTTGATGCTCATATAGTACTCCATCATTTTATAATGAACCCTTTTCCTAATGCTGAGCACTTAGATTGCTTCACAAACTTTTCTCCAGTATAAATAGTATTGCAATAATCATCTTTGTGCATTCATCTTTGGGTGAATTTCTGATTATTTCTTTAAGACTTATTCCCAGAAATCTCATTACTGGGTTAAAGAGCGTGAACATTGGGCGCCTGGGTGGCTCAGTGGGTTAAGCCGCTGCCTTCGGCTCAGGTCATGATCCCAGGGTCCTGGGATGGAGTCCCACATCGGGCTCTCTGCTTAGCAGGGAGCCTGCTTCTCCCCTCCCCTCTCTGCCTGACTCTCTGCCTACTTGTGTAATCTCTGTCTGTCAAATAAATAAATAAAATCTTAAAAAAAAAAAAAGAGCGTGAACATTTTAAAACTTTTGATATATACTGAGGCTGAAAAGAGAATTTGATGTAAACCCCTCACTCATGAATTTATTGTTTGCCCAAGCTGCTGGCACAGCCCAGAAGTTAAAATCATCGGCTTTGGAGTCAGATCCATCTGCATTCAAGTTCCAGGTCTGCTACAGACTAGCAGGGAGACTTAACCACTTGGACCCTCCATTGCCACATCTGTAAAATGGGTATCATGATATCTCTAGCTCGGGTTTTTGTGAAGATAAAATAAGACAGCACCTATCAGATGCTTAGCACGGTGCCCCCGACACACAGTAAACACTCCATACGAGGCAAATAGTATTGGTCTTTATGCATTTTTTGTGGTAGAATATTATATTCTTATAACATGTTATATAATATGTAATTTAATATTTTGTCCTTATAACATGTGTAATATACATAAAGCCATCATGTAACTTTAAAACCCTTAAGATTTGATAATATCCTCCATTATCTCCAGATTAAAATTCAGACTTATCAGTCAATATCCTTCTCCCTCAGAGCCCAGCTCATTTTTCCAAACTTCTCTCCATTATGTTTGCTCTAGCTGCCTGTGACGTGTGCCCTTCTGGAGTGTTGCCATGCACCTCCTATCTCAGTGCCCACGTCCCTTCTCCTTCTAGCCCATCCTTCCCTGTCTTCTTCTTCGTCGTCGTCGTCTTTTTTTTTTTTTTTTAAGATTTATTTATTTGAGAGAGAGAGTGAGAGCACATGGGTACACAAATAGGGGGAGGAGCAGAGGGAGAGAATCTCAAGGAGACTCCCCCGAGTGCAGGAATCAATCCCAGGACTCTGAGATCATGACCTGAAATGGCCGAAATCAAGAGTCAGATGCTTGGGGCGCCTGGATGGCTCAGTGGGTTAAGCCTCTGCCTTTGGCTCAGGTCATGATCCCAGGGTCCTGGGATCAAGCCTTGCATTGGGCTCTCTGCTCAGTGGGGAGCCTGCTTCCCCCAACCCACCTCTGCTTCCCTCTCTGCCTGCTTGTGATCTCTGTCAAATAAATAAATAATATCTTAGGAAAAAAAAGAGCCAGATCCTTAACCAATGGAACCACCCAGGCACTCCACGTCCTTTCCCTTCTTTTCACTGTTTGCTAGACTATACTCATGGATTCAGGTGTGGCTCGGGCTCCACCATTTCCGTAAAGCCTTTCTGATACCACCCACGGCAATATGCTTGTCCCCTGGGCTCCCATGGAGTCTTGTGTGCACCTGGGTCGCGGCATTTCCCAGTCTCACGTATTACGGTAGGTGAGATGTGTTTCTGTCTCTCTCCGACCAAGCTGGGACCCTCTTTAAATGTTAAGATCAGGGATGCCTGGGTGGCTCAGTTTGTTAAGAGGGGGGCCTTCGGCTCAGGTCGTGATGCTAGGGTCCTGGGATTGAGTCCCACATCTGGCTCCTGGCTCAGCAGAGAGCTTGCTTCTCCCTCCCACTCTGCCTGCTGCTCTCCCTGTTTGTACTCTCCCTCTCTGTTAAATGAATAAATAAAACCTTAAAAAAAATTCTTCAAAAAAAATAAACGTTACGATCATGTCTTATTAATCTTGGTTTTCCTTCATGTCTATTACACAATAGAGGGACTCAACAGAGATTTGTTCAATGTAACATGGCTGGGTGGATAGGACCAGAGAAATCCATAAATGACATTTAAAGGCAAATTGAATTTCAACTGAATTGCAAGCTGATTGGAGTTTAATTTTTTATTTATCATGAGATTTAAGTTATACTTTGTGCAATTGTGAAGTGTTTCCTAAGCCTTGGGACACTTAACACTATTTGCAAAGTATTTCTAGGCAAATTATTGAGATTTTAAAATGGCAAGGAATTTCAGAGGACCCTCTATAAACATATATTAACATATCTCTTGGGAGATTACAGCATCTATTCATTACATAGGTGGGGATACTGAAGCCTGGGAGAGAGAGACGATGGAGTTATTGGGACCCTGAATTTCCTGCCTTCCTTAATTCTTCCTATGGTTAAAGCTGGAGTTTGAAGCAGTTTTCATAGTGACTCTCTATACCACTTAACTAGCCATGGTCAAGTATCTGGGTCATGTTTAACTGACTAGGATTATCATTATCAGTATTTTTGTCCATTTGGCTCAGTATGGGATCTCCTGTACCTAGAACAGTGCTTGGCACATCAGAGGCACTCAGTCAATATTTGCCAAATGACCAACTAAATCAGCAATCACATTTGGTATGACCCAGTCTGCATCCGCTTGGGGTCGTTTAGTTCAACCTGACGTATCATTATAGAGTGCGTTTTGTTTTCCCGACACCTTGCCAAGGAGGTGAGGGTATGAAGATGAATAGCATACAGTTCCTGTCTTCACAGTCTCAATGTCCAGCGTGGGGAGCAGACGCCTAACACATCAATGCCGCGCGCTGTGGTTGGTGGGAGGAGAGGCCTATGGACAGGGTTTCAGGAAACCCAGAAGAAGGGTATGCGGTGCAGCCCGGGGGCTTCAAGGAAAACTTGCTATGGACAATCTGCCTGAGCTTGTCTCACTGGATGAGTAAAGAGTTAGGTTGAAGAAAAGTGGAAGGGCATTCCAAACAGAGGAGACCTCACTAGCGAAGACAGAGAGATGGCATGTCATTCATTAATTCACCATTCTTGATGGCCTACCATGTTCCAGATGTTGTCGTAGGTGCTAGATGCGTGGCAGCAGGCCAAACAAAGTCCCTTTGTTAGGCAACTTGTTGTCCAATAGAAACAGGGCCAGCAAGCTTTCAGCATTGCTGGCGGACCAAGAGCAGGGCAGGGAGTGGGGGCAGAGGACGCTGGAAGGCAGGCTGGCAGTTTGTTTTATGGCAGAGTTGAGTTGATACTACCTACTTCCACAAAGGATTCGAGGCATGTTTAAAAAGCTAAGGATCTGGGGTGCCTGGGTGGCTCAGTCAGTTGAGTGTCTGCCTTCGGCTCAGGTTATGATCCCAGGGTCCTGGGATTGAGCCCCATGTCCTTCCTCTCTCTCTCTCTGCCCTTCCACCCCTGCTCATGCTCTCTCTCTTTCTCTATCTCAAATAAATAATAATAATTTTAAAAAGCTAAGGATTTGCCAAATCAAGCTACCACTGGGCGGGAGTCCCAGACCCTCTCCCAAGGTGGAGATTCTTCTGCTTCCCCCAAACTCTCTTGGTTGCTGGAGGGAACTGCTAGTAGAGCTGGAGGAAGAGGCTATCCCCAGACCCTGTGTACCCCCAGCAAACCCCTTGGGTCGACTTCATAATTCTCACTGCTCTCAGGGCAGTGAGAGCCTGGCACCTGGTAAGAACTTTATAAATGCTGGTTGAATGAAAGCATGAGGATGATGACTTTATCTGTAAAGCAAAGAAGTAACCAACCCCTTTGAGTTTTGATCTGAGTCTACGGACGAGGAACATTACGAGCTTTCTGGAAAGAAAGATGGCTCCTATGCCAACACCTTGCTCCACTCCAGTCAGAGGATAAATAACCAAAAATAAAACCCATGTGCCTTCATGTCCAAGTCCAACCCTCCAACCCTCCAACATGAGGCCAGGCACTGTCTGAAACCTTGGAGATATTGAAATACCTTTGTGGAATTCACTGTCCAGTGGGGGCAGGTAGACCTGTGAACGGATAATCGTATGACAGGGAGAAGACTACTAACTGACGTAGGTAAACAGATAGGGTAGAGGGGCCAAGAAAGACCTTGTCAATGACTAGACTCTTAAAGGACAAGACTGGGGACGCCTGGGTGGCTCAGTTGGTTGAGCGGCTGCCTTCAGCTCAGGTCATGATCCCAGCATCCTGGGATCGAGTCCCGCATCGGGCTCCTTGCTTCCTCCTCTCTCTCTGCCTGCCACTCTGTCTGCCTGTGCTCGCTCTCTCTGACAAATAAATAAATAAAATCTTAAAAAAAAATAAAAAGGACAAGACTGGAGTTTGCCCCCCTTGAAAAAGGATGGGAAGGGCGTTCAGGTCCTGAGAACAGCAGAAATAAAGTTGGGTAGGCAGGAGGTAGGGGAAGCAGAACATTGTGTCAAATTCACGAGGTTCGGATAAACTGGCGTGGCTACCAGGTAGGGAGTAAGGGCTGGCGACTGTTGAAGGTGAGGAATGGGGGATGTGTTTAGAGATATACTTTCCCCAGTTATCTGCTGCAAATGCAAGAAAAATAGTATTCAAGAAGTATGGTTACACACATTTGAGTCAGAGGCTTACTCTCCACCTAATGGTTTTATTATCATTACCATTCTCTTGACAGCATTCATTTACATGTGCTCTGGACCCCAAATCAAAGCAAATCAGAATATGACAAAGGTGTGTCAGTGAGATGAGGTTTTTGATGCAGGATGCATTTTCTCTCTTTAGTGAGTAAGCAGTTTACGTCCTGCTGGGTTGCAGACTGCTGTGGCATAAGGACTGATTTCTCTTTGGTCCCTAACAAACCACATTTCATAATTACCTCTTACCTAGACAGCACCATTAATATAACGGTAACTTACATAAAATCTGCATACGTGGATATGCTAAGTTCATTCATTAACTTCCAGAATCTCAAATCCTCCAAGGACTTTCAGGAACCTTCCTGACGCCCCTGAAAGCTGCGTTTTGCATCTGATTCTTTCATTTCTGTAAAAAAGATTCAGAAATTCATGTTGCTTGTCTGCAGTCCGCTGAGTTCCTTCTCTTGGACAAATTGGTCTTGGACAATGTACATCCCATAAATTGCTCCCACGGCATCTTGTGCTCGTAGGAGGACTACGGCCTTAAGATGTGCTATATTTCACAGCATCACATTTGGTCTCTTTTCCTGGTAAACATGGAGGAAAGAGAACAGACCCAATCCAACTTTTCCAGGATGCAAGGAAATTCAATGTCTCCATGCCACATTTCCTGGGACTGTGTAATAATCGTTTATAATAGCAGAGCATCATAACAAATAATAGCAGAATAATGTCATGACGACAACCTGTAATTTAAACAAATCCATGAAAATGTGCAATGGAGAGATTTTCAGCCCTGGTTTCTGAGAACTCAAATTCCATTTAATTCCCAGTTCAGTGCCATTGGTCCTTCTCACAGTTCTACATAAATAGATCTCTACCAAGCTCATTAAATATTCCATCCATATTCAAAGTTTTTAATTATTGAATACAATCTAATAAATACAACCAAGTTAATCAAGACTTTGATTGGTGGCTGTGGGTTCATTAAAAGCTCGTGAGGAAAGTTATTCCACTTGGGTTTTATTCGGATCCTTAGTCTCCCTCCCCTGTTTTCAAGTGAGAGCAGGAATCACATGCGTGTGCAGGTGTTTTGAGTTGTGTTGGTGTGGGCGCAGGTGCGCTGGGTTGTTCTCTCTTGGTGATCTGGGTGCCCGGCTGGATTGCCGAGTGTGGGTATGTTGGAGGTTGTGTCTGGTGTACCACCAGGGTGTGTTACCTGAGCGGGGGTAGCACTGGCGGGGTCCCTCGGATGCTGCCTCCTCTGTGGTTTCTTCTCTGCGCCTTGATAATGGCTTGGACACAAGGATCCCACAGTCCCTGTAATTCTTTGGAGGGTATCTGAAGGTTGCTTTTTCGCAGGGCTGTGTAAGTAAAAGTAGCGCTTGAGAGCCAGTGCCTTCTTTTGGCTGGAAGGTCCTCGTTTGCCTTACCCTAGTGCCAACCCTATGGTGTAAGACTCCAGTGCGTGGAGCTCTGAGCAGACTTAAGTTCAAATGCGGGTTCTATCACTTTGTCTTGGGCCCTCAGTTTCCCCTTCTGTGAAAGGGGGGTGGTGATGCTGACTGCTATAGATTATTGCTGGGAGAGTTAAATGAGACCCTATGTATACCTTAGTAAAAAACTGTAGACATGGGGGTGCTGGGCTAGCTTAGTCGGTTAAGAGTCTGCCTTTGGCTCAGGTCATGTTCTCAGGGTCCTGGGATCGGGCCCTGCATTGGACTCCCTGCTCTGCGGGACGTCTGCTCCTTCCTCTCCCTCTGTCTGCCTCTCCCCCTGCTTATGCTTATCTCTCTGTCAAATAAATAAATAATATCTTAAAAGTAAACTGAGTATTTTATTTATTCTTTTAAGAACGCTAAGCCCCTTGTAATGGAGGTAAGTAAGACCCCAATTATCTTCAGGTGTGGTGGGAAGATAGACATTTTTCAAGCAAACAAATATAGCAAGTTTCAGTGGAAGAGGTGAAATATTTCTGTCACTCAACAAATCCCAGTCACCCCCTGATGTTCTCTGCGGCTGTTCCTCCCTGGGACTTTGAGCCAAGGCTCTGCAGAAAACAAGAGGGGAAAAGGCAACCCCTCAGCAAGGAGAAGAAGGAGAGGGAAGGAGAACAAAAGGAATTCCCTGTACACTTGAGCAGAGGAAGGGTGGGGAGCACTGCGGCCGGAGTCTTGGACATTTGTCCTGTGTCCTAGCCTTGTAAAGTTCATTTATTTCTAAAAATGAGAAGGCCCTCCCACTTTGGTCACCAGAGTTTTGGTGTTTGGAGATGGCAATGAGCTGGGTGTCATATGCCATTTCATGGGAGAAGAGACACTTGGGAGCCCCCTAGAAGGAAGGATAGGAGAAGCTATGGGATGAAGGATGGGAGCTAGTGGGAGCAAAGGCAATGACGTCCATTCTGCTTGGGCTCTATTTACTGTGTGACCCTGAGCCAGGTGATTCTTCTTTCTGAGCCTGGGTGTCCTCCTCTGTATGACCGGGATGGTAGCAGTGTTTATCTCATTATTGTTCCCATTTTGCAGATGAGAACACTGAAGCAGAGAGGGATTAGGTAATTCACTCGCCCTCACATAGCTAACAGGTGATGGAGCCAGAACTCGCGCACATGCTTTGGGAGACTCCGCTCTGCGTCCCCTCACTCCACTCCTGGGCTCTATTGTCTTTTTGCCCCAGTTAGACTGCAAGCTTTTTGAGAGCAGGTTTATAATTTAGAATAGTGGACTTCTGCCTCAGATTAGGCATTTCAAGCCTGGTAGCCTGATCTTTGATGTTATAATTTCCCAAATAAACTTGCAGCTGGGTTGAACGTGTCCCCAGCAGTGGCATGTGCAAAGCGGCGCTCCCATAAGCAGACACTCAGGGCTCCAGTATGACCCCGAGCCGACCCTCAGAGACGTTTGCTAAAAGTGTTCCTGGCTCTGCTGGGACCTATGTCCTTGGAGGCCTGCCATCTGGGTGGAGAAGGTGCAGCTTTATAGATCTATGGGGCTTTTTAGAGTATGGCAGAAACCCAGGCAACCCCCAGCTGTGCAATTCACGCTTGACAGTGTGGCAGTGTGGGAGTGTGTGCCAGAGGCGGGGAGGCGGGGGGCAAGTTGCTTCCTGTGCATTTGCTCCTTGAGATGGGGTGGAAGGGTCATCCAGGAAGACCTGCCCACCTCCCCGAACCTAGCAGCACTGGGGTATGAGAATTACCAATGGCTGTCTACCACCTAGAGGTGAGGGTCGGGGGCAGGGCACGTATTACCCAAAAGGCAATGTGAAGATGAAGGCAAATATGCAAATATCCACCTTGTGTACTCTCATTGCTAACAGTTACCCAGTGCCCCTCTGTCCATTATTTAGGTTAATCCTCAGAGGGCTCACAGTGCTCTTATCATTCACATCTTAGTCACAGGGTAACTGAGGTTAGGGAATCGAAGTGGCTGCCCAGTGTCACAGTTAGTAAGGGCTGGAGTTCTCTTAGCCTTTGGCACCTCTGATACCCACAGACTGCAGCACTCAGAGCTGGAGAAAGCCTTGGAGAGTGTCTGTTTCAGCCCCTTCACAATCAGGTGGGGAAACTGAAGGTCAGAGAGATGTAGCGTGGACCACAGTGACACAGCTGGTTAGTGACAGCCCTGAGATTTGGCCAGGAGTAGGGTGAAGCAGGAAGGCTCCCAGGGTGCCAAGTTTAAGGAGGTGTTCCCTCTTAGATGCTGACTCTGCATATGAATGACATTGAGAGTAAACCCCTCTTTAAATGTGCCCTAGGTGCCTCACTTGCTGACCCTAATCTTAGCCCTGGCCAGATGCTGCTTCTGGTTTTGTGGTGTGAACAACAGAGGCCCAAGCATGGGTTTATTTAGTGGATTTAATGTCCCAAGGCAGGGGACTTGATGGAATATTTGTGTGGGGTTTTGCCAGTATCCCAAGATGGGTTTCTGCCCTGGGCTGGATGGAGGGTCTGCTTCTGGTTGGTACTATTGAAAGGACAGGATTGAAGGGGGCAAACTCTGGCCCCAGAAATTAGAGGTGAAACTAGGAGAATGATGATCTGTCTTGACAAAGGAGGGCTGCAGAATGGGTTCCGAAAGAATCAGGACCCTGCAGTTCTCCTCTGAATCCCACTGGGCTGAAATGTGGAAATGCCATGAAAAACCTCTTGCAACAATCAGATCCAGAATGAAGACGATTATCAGTGGTTGACCTTTGAGGGCTAGGTGCCTAAACACAATTACTTAACAGACACACATTTCTCCAAGCTTCAGATAACCTGTTTGCTTTATTTGTAAGAAACTCCTGGGGAGAGATGTGTATAGCACCTTTCCCCCAGTCTGAGCCTTCCTGCTTTTGTTCTAGTTCAAGGAGAAAAGGAGACAAATTATACACACGCAGTGTCCCATTGCTGCTTTATCCCTAATAAGCAGAAGTAGGTTGGTGAGTCTCCCATTGCTCAGAGAGGAGTGGGGCTGGGGAGAGAGGTTCCACTCTCTACATCTGGGCCAAGTCTTACGTTATGGCTCAGCATCTCCTAGGAGTGCCATTGGGCTTGCCCGGTGGCCCAAGGTGGGAGAATGCTTCCTCCTAGTGGCCCTCCGGGTCTGGGGCTTGGGATAGCCATCGTCTCAGCCCTGCCTCTGGAGACCTCAGCAATTCCTTGTTCTCTTCTCCCTGGGCGTCAGTTTCCTTTTCTTAACCAGGCTTGGCTCAACCCAGTTTGCTTAGGAGTTTGACATTCTGCTCCATGTGCCTTCTGGCTTTATATCCACCTCCCCCCCGGGGGGGGGCAGAAATTTCACAAGCCCCTTTCTGGAGTTCCAGTCTCCAGCCCTGGCCAGTCCTTTCTCTATCCTTAGCCTGTTACCAGCAGGCCTGAGGGGCTCCCCCTGCCTCCCTCAACACCGCCCCCCCCCCGCCCCCGCCTCGGGGTAGATCTCCCATCCTGAGAAGGATGGCAGCCCGCAGGGGGTTCTGACCCACCGAGAGGGAGGAAGGAAGGACTAACGACTGTAGAGGTGGGAAAAGATTAAAAGGAAGAGAATACGCGAAGAGATACAGAGAGGGTATAGAGAGAGGAGAGAGGAAAGAGGGATAGGTGAGGACCGAGCAGAAGGGCGAAAAGGCCAGGTGGAGGGTAGGGTGGAGAGAAGGGATGCTGGAAAATCCAGAATCGGAGAAAAGGGAACCTAAAGGAAAGCTGGAGAGGGAGTGCAAGATAGGAAAAAGCAGGCGAGCGAGCGAGGGAGAGCAGGGTCTGAAAGGACCGAAGTGGGAGAAGGAGGGAAAGGGGGAGGGAGGGAGCCAGGAGCAGGGAGGAGGGAGCTGGGAGGGAAGAGGAGGGAGGGACCGAGGGACGCGGGGGGTGGGGGCTGGCTCGGCAGCAGCAGCCGAGGCTCCAGCCGCCCGCCGGCTCGCTCGCTCATTCGTTCACTGGCTTGTGGAGCCTGCCGCCCGGCTCTCGGCTGCCCGCAGCTCCGGCTCCTGGCCCGGCGCTCTGGCTCGGCTCGGGCTCTGGAGGACAGGACCGCGCGACTGGCCGGCCCAGCTCGGGGCGGCCGCCGAAGCAGGTAGGTGGCGTAGCGGGGACTGCGAGGACGCGGAGCCTGGACGCGCTGGGGGCACTCGGAGACGGCAGTTGGGGGCTGCGGTCCCGGGGAGATGGCTTTGGAGCCCCTCGACTAACTTTCCACCTGCTCCGCGGATCTCTGCTGCCCTGCTGGGTGCTGGCTGCGGGCGCCGAGTTTGGCGCGGGGAGCCGGGGCGGAGAGAATGCCGGGGCGTGGGAGAACGCCGGGGGGTCCCGGCAGGACGCAGGGCGCCCGGCGTGGGCAGGCGCCGGCCCTCTGGCCGCAGCCTGCACGCAGCGCCCACGGCGGGAAGACCCGAGCGCAGCGGCGCCGCGCGCTGGTCCGGGGAGGGCGCCCCCTCGCCCCTCGGAATCTGGGGATTCCCACCCCCGAGCCTCCTCCAGCCGCCCCGGGCGCGCCGACTGCGCGCAGTGCTTCGAGCGCCTTTCCTGCCGGGGTCGCGGCGCGGAGCCTGCGGGGCGCGGCTAGGTTCGCCCCCGGGGCCCGCGGAGCGCCTCTCCGCCGCCAAGCCCCAGCCTGAACCTGCGCGCTTTTGCTTTTTGCAGGCGCGAAACGGAACGTACACTCCCTTCATTCTTTCTCATCCCGTGGCCCCGATTCTCTTCGGGGAGGTCCGGGACGCGAACAGCCCTGTGCGTTGACTTCCCGGACGTCCCTCCCGCCCTCCGCGGGGGACCCCAGCTCCCGAAGTTGAAAGAGAAGCGAGACACTCCCAGTGTGTGCCTGGAGCGCGGTCCCGAAGTTCCCAACTTCTCGCTCAGCCTCGGGCGGTAGTGTTGGAGGTGGGGAAATGGTGGTGGTTGCGGCCCCTTGGAGCTACAGAGCGCAGACGCCTTCCTTTTGGACTTGGTTTAATTTTCCTAATATGTTAGAAAAAAAATTCGATCTAAAAAGGTGCAAAATTGATACCCCCGGCGTCCAGGTCGGTGAGTGTGACGGAGCCGTGACCCGTCGGAAACCTGGGAGTGCGGAGCCGGGGCTTGACGGTTTCCGGAGTCCCCAACCCCGGCGGCTTTCTCCCGGACCTGGGCTCCTCCGCTCCATCATCCGGTAGTTGCTCTCGGGATCGGTTCCTCCTAGCCCGCGCTGCGAGGCTAGTCTGCGTCCTTCCCGCGTGGTCAGGTTCTCTAGAAAAATATTTCAAAGTGGCTCCGCTTCGGGATCTCCCACTCCGTCCGCCCGGGAGCGGATAAAGCAGGGCCTCTGGCGGGTTGGAGGAGGCCTTGGGGTGGTTTGGGAGTTTGGGATCCCGGCCATCTGGGCTCCCTCTGGCTAGGGTATTCATGCCCGGGCATCAGTATCCTTATCCCCCGCCCTCCACTTGCCGGGGAAGCAGGGGTTAATTCCTCGGCCAGGTGGCCGACTTCGAGCGGAGGTTGGCGGTGGCTCTCGGAGCCTGCGGGGGGCGTGGGTCCGCTGGCTTCCGGAGTCCTGGAGATCGGATTCGCCGCTACTGCGGCTTCCTCGGAGCTAGCGGCCACTGCCTCGCAGCCTTCTTTGTTGGAGTGCTATTGGACAGATTTCTCTTGAAGGGTTTGGAGCAGGTTTAGTGGGACCGAGAGGTGGGGGCTTCGAGAAAAGGGTTCCTCCCCGCGGGTCGTCTTCCCTGGACTCCCCGTGGTGGGGCGGGGTCCCGGGAGGGCGTCGAACCGACCACCCAGGAACACTCCATCCTCAGCTCGTTTGGCGGGTTTTCCCAGGTGCACGCCACACACCTTCTCTCTCGGTTGCTCACAGACGGTTGCTCCCCTCAACGTCCAAGGTCTGCTTGGTCTCCATCTCTTCCTCCCATCTCCCAGATCAGCAAACTGAGGCTCAGAGACGTGAAAGGACTTGCTTAGAGTTGGTTAAGGAGTGAAAGGGAATGTTAACCAGGTCTCCTGACTCCTAGTTCAGTTTTCTTTTTCTCCTTTTTCTTTCTTTTCTAGAACTCTCATATCACTTTCTTAGCATGGGTCAGGTGCTTCCAGGCAGGCCACAGTGTGCCCTTGGTAGGTGTTGAGGACTGGTTATGAGTTTAGAGGTAGTGGACTGGTTTCTGGATTCTCTTGTTAGTCTCTGTGCTGGGATCGCTTTCCAGGATAAATCACGGAGGTGACAGTTTGTTGCATGCCTGCACTGAAGTCTGTGGGTAAAGGGAGCCCTTAGACCTGGCCCAGCCCCATAAAAGCAACCCATGGGGAGAGCAGCCTTTGTCTTGTAGCCAAGGAAGCTAGACCTTCTCAGGTGAAATCGCTTTTGGAGGGGGCGGAATGATGGATAGTCTGGAGAAGGGAGGGTTTGGAATTGAGCCTTGGGTAGATTTCCAGGTGGGGGAGGAGGATTGTGGGGCACAAGGCTTGAGCACAAAGAGAGGGGCAGAAAAGCTCATGACTTGTTCAGTGACCGGTCAAAGGACTGCAGAGTCAGGGCCCGTGAGAATTTGGCTTTTGAGAGAGAAGCACTAGGACAGTTTGAAGAGCCAGCCCTTAGGGTGAGCAGTCGGCTGGGAACTCAGCATCCCAGGAGGCAAGGGTTATATTCAGCCTTTTGCTTCTCCTTTATCCCTTTCTCCTTGTTCCTTGGGCTTTCAAATAGTTTCTTTGTCCCTTCCCATCCATGACTTTTAGAATTTATTTTTTTAAAGATTTTATTTATTTATTCGACAGAGATCATAAGTAGGCAGAAAAACAGGCAGAGAGGAGGAAGCAGGCTCCCTGCTGAGCAGAGAGCCCGATGGGGGATGGGGGAGCTCGGGATGGGGGGCTCGGGGCTCGACCCTGGGATCATGACCTGAGCCAAAGGCAGAGGCTTTAACCCACTGAGCCACCCAGGCGCCCCGGCTTTTAGAATTTAGATACTTGAGGGTTTTGAACATACTGTTGGACTTACAATGCGCAGGGTGTTTACTGTGCTAGGAATGTTTAGTCAACAAGTAGTTCTCAAGCTCATTGTTTTTGCAGGGCACTGGTCTAAGTGTTGGGGTTACACTGATGAACCAGACAGGCAGAGTCTCATATCTCATAATGCTGACATTCTAGGCTCCTGTTCTCCGTGAGGTGAAGTCTAGATGTGGAAAGGAGGCAAATACACAAAAGACGTTTGAAGAAATGGGACAATATAACAGAGAATCCTGAGCCTCCCCTCTAGTGGTTCAAGGCTCAGAGGTAAAAGGCTTGAAGCTGTTGGCTATGAGATTTGGAGATTCTGTGGTCTTCCAAGACTCTAGCTCCTGGTTGCCAAGGGTAACCCAGAGGCGGCTGCATTGAAGACCTTAGATATGGCTTTGGGGGAACAGCTCAGTAGAGCTTCTGCCAGTCAGAGCACAGGGGGCAGAGAGCTGGTGAGTGTTGGCAACTGGGATCTTGCTAGGTATCCATAGAGACCGGTGCCAGGTAACCATGTACCTCTTAAATTTCAGCATCTACAGCTACTTGAACTCTGTAGCCCCATTATACAGATGGGTAAATGGAGCCCTGACTGTGCAGATTGGGACAGCTATGCCAAAAGGAGCCTAGCACTGTAGAATCCAGGTATCCCTGATCTTTGATTTAATTTAAAATAATGCTGTTTCCTTTCTATTTTGTGAACTAGGTGCTCTTAATTTCACCTGGAAGGCTTATTTAAACACAGATTGCTGGGCTCTGCCCCCAACATTTCTGATTCAGCGGGTCCGGAGTGGGTCCAGTAATTTGAATCTGTAACAAGTTCCCAGGTGACGGGAGGTTCTTGGTCTGGGATCATGCTTTGAGAACCACTGTGGTAGAACAAGGGAAAGTGAGAGATTTTCTTGAGATTATGCCTGTAGTCCAGAAGCCTGGATGGGACAAAGGCTGTGATTTAGCTCTAGGAACTCCCAGAATTTGCCTATGTATGATCCCCTCCCCCGACCTCCCCAGGAGGCCATAGAATTAAAAGAATATTTTATCTTTATCAGCACACACAGAGAGAGAATGTATTGCAATATAATTAGGGAATAAATACGTGCCCTGTGGCTCTGTGGGGGTTTATTATAGCAGTAGTTATAATTGAAAAGGTGTCATCTGCTTCCAGAACCCCTCATGAAACTTTCATGGCCTGGGTGGTCAGTGTCCAAAAAGGCATGTCTTCTTCATTTAAAAGAAAGTCGGAGAGATTGCTTCTCCTGCTAATGGGACTATCTGTGTTTCATTTGACAGTAACTATGCAATGTGTTCTTAAAGGAGAGAGAGAAAAATTGAATAGCCAGTGTGAACAGAGAGGGGTTGGAAGAAGTCCACATCACAGGTTTACAGATCTGTTTGTTGAACCTTTTGGAATGTTTTGAAACTGTCTGTTTCACCTATATTTCAGATGTGAAGCTGCATCTCAGCAGGAGGAAAGGAGAGTTTGTGTTTCAACTTAGCTGCTTGGGTAAATGTAACAGCACATTTTATCCCCAACATGTTAATTAAGCCCCAAAGAAAAGAACCATAAAAAAGGGTTGTTTTCCTAAATGCTGGCATTTTTCATCTGGATCCTATTTATTGATTATTTTACAGTTAAGAAGGAGCAAAAAACCCATGTTTTTATAGCAAATAAAGCTGGCTACAGTAATTATGCAGGCTCAACATGTCTGTTCGGGTACAGGGAGTTGGAATTCAGCCTGACTCTCAAACATTTGGGTGAGATCTAATTGAGAAAGACATTTCAAAGAACAAATATTTAGGAATGCGGAGTTCCATTGATGGTCTCTCTGAGCCAAGTGCAAGTATCTTGATCTTAGCTTGATCCTCAGAGGCTGGGGGATGCTACAGGGAAGGACCTGGTCAGTAATGCTGAGGCCAGAGTCAAATTGTGAGGCTGAAACTTAGAGATCATCAGTGAGGTTTAAGTAAAGGGAAGATGGATGCTTTTAGGGGATATATATGCTCTGGAACTGGTGAGCCAAGGGAGAAATCAATCAAATATAGATCAAACACTTACTGATTGTCTAGTCTCAGGACAGGCACAATGAGGGCTGGGACCAGGAGTTTTACTTGTTATATATCTCCCATAATGCTTGGCTCAGGTATCTTTAGGGACCAGAGGCCTCTATTAGAGTGGGTATCAGTCAGGATTGTAGATAGCAGGAAACTTGAACTCCAGGAACTTAGTATCTCCCATTGTAAGAGCTGTGGGCTGTGCTGCCCCGAGCTTGGTTCTTTCAGTCGTTCAATAGCATCATCAAGATCTAGATTCTTTGCATCTTTCCTTGTTCTTAAGGTCACAAGCTGGTTGCAACAGCTCCAACTTACCCTTACAGTAAGAAGCAGAGGCAGAAAAGGCCGGAGGGGAACCTTTCCCAAAAGCTCCTGCGCAGACTTTCCCTCAGGTCTCACTGGCTGGAAATGCGAATCACATGATCATCTATGTCAACCACAGGCCAGGGAAGATGACCGCCATCACTGGCCTAACAATCATGATTTGTGTGTTGGGCCGCAGAGAGGAAGGCTTTTGGAAAGAAGCAACCAACAGCAACCGCCATAGAGTTTTAAGACCTGGGTTTGAATTGTCTGTCTACTTTTTAGCCTTGTGACCTAAAGCCTATTACTTTTTTGTGCCTCAGTTTACTCATCTGCATAATGGGGATTTATTGGGACCATAAATCTGAATTCACTCAATAATTACAATTGACTGGTATACAAGAAGTAGATTATTTAAAGGTTTGACCTCTGACATCAAAGAATTCTAATCTAGTGCAGGAGGCATGAGATGACTAGGCTATCAAATAATTAGAGAACAATCAGAGGGGCGCCTGGGTGGCTCAGTTGGTTAAGCGGCTGCCTTTGGCTCAGGTCATGATCCCAGGGTTCTGGGATCGAGCCCTGCATCGGGTTCCCTGCTCAGCACGGAGTCTGCTTTTCCCTCTCCCTCTGCTGCTCTGCCTACTTGTGATCTCTATCTCTCTGTCAAATAAATAAATAAAATCTTAAAAAAAAAAAAAAGAACACAGAGAACAACAGCGACAACAATCAGAGTAGGTGTATAATTATGACTTGCAGACCAACCATGGTAGGAAGAGCGTGACATCAGGGGGAGCCGCAGTCATTAGGGAAGGCTTCCTGGAGGAGGTGGTTCATAGTGCATACTGGAACTCCAGCATTTAAGTGTAGATGGGTTATATAAGTGTAGATGTGGCCCAAATTGCTTCCTCTTGCCTTTCTCTGTGGTAAAATGGGACCGTTAGGCCAAGATGAGATCTTATCTCTACAGGTAGTGTCTTTGACAGTCCAAATATAGCCAGCTGTGGTTCCCACTGGCAGGCAGGTCACAGCAGCTTCCTTACTAGTCTTGGATTCCTGGTTTCTGCTGACCCATCAGTCTCCACCTCTCATGCTACATTTCAGTTGCCAATTAGGTATTACTGTTATCACTATTATCATTTGGATATCTGGCCGCCATTGTAAAATTTATATGCCTAAATTGAAATTTGATGTCTTCCCATGTCTCAAGCCATTCACTCTTCTGGATCCTTCATTTTTGTTGTTGGCACCCCCACCTTCCCAGCTGCTTGGGCTCAGAACCTCAGCGATACTTTTGATGCCCGTCCCCTTCCTCTAATTCCAGTATTCATGCACCAACTTTCTTACCTGTCTTGGATGTAAGTCTTCCTTTATGACGTGAGACATCCCCTTTGTTCAGGTTCTTTCTGTCTCACGCTGGGCAATGGCTCTGGTCTCCTGCTCCCATCTCCCATCCTCCAGGCACAGGGACATATGTCACAAGGAGCAGTCTCTGGGGCTTTGCAAATAGTACAGTTTGTAATCTGAAGACAGAGGGGGCAGTGAGTCTGGAATCTGGGGCCACAGACATATCGTGTCACTTGGGGGGCCATTTCCCAGCCTTGCATCTCTCTCTCCTTCAACTCATCCTAAGACCTTGTTTATTCTCCACTTGTCATCTACATTTTTCCCTGTAGTCATCATGATGTGCATGAAGCCCAAACTCCTCAAATAGACATTCGAAAACTTCCACACCCCGCTGCGACCTGCCTCGCTGTCTTTACCTGCTAGAACCCATCACCCCTGGCATCTTCAAGCCCGCTTTAAGTTCTGCCCTTCTCCCTGTTTAAGCCGAGCCACCCTTTCCTTCAAAGCCAGTGTCAGAGCCGTGTCCTCATTAGACCTCCCCTGACCACCGGGGCCCACAGCGATCTTGAAGCATTCATCTTTCCTTCCCTTGAACTTGTGTAGTAATTACCGCTACACGGCCAATTCCATACTTAGTAATATGATGCCGCTGTCATCGCTCCGCATCCGGTTGGAACGGTCCTCATCTTCCCAATGGGATGTAAGACGACTGAGGTCCAAGATTGGGTGTGGGGGGGGTCCTTCTTCGTATCCAACATCAGGCACTTCTGTGTGTATTTATTGAATTAATAAATCACAGGAATAGGGGAAGTAAAATTATTTACCTGAAAAGTCTGTTCATTTTTTTTTTTTCCTTTGGTTTAGGGAAGAGACTAAATTTGCTGAATGTCTGCTGTATGCTGGGTACCACTTCAGGCGATTCTTCAGGACCTGTTTTAAGTCAGCCTTGTAACACCCCTGGGAAGTTGGGATTATTGCTGTCATTTCACTGATGAGGAAATGGAGGCTGGGAGAGGTGAGGTGGCTTGCCACGCTTACTCAGCCAGCAGGAGGCAGAGAGAGGGTCAAGGTCAAGCTTTTCCTCTGTGTCTATTTCATATATCTTCAGGGAGGTTCTCCCGACCCTGCAGTGCTCTGTTCTCCCAGACGTTTCACTATTTGCTGTGTCCTCCACCTCCTTCTGTCACCTGTCTCTGTTGAGACTCAGACCCCGTTGTGTCCCAAGAGTGTATCCGGGGCTTTGAAAACTCTGATGTTTCCCATGACTCTTTCCTGAGGACCCGCTCCTCCTGTTAGGTTGTCGGTTGCATTGATCACTTGGCTTTTTACCTTTTTACCTTGACTGTCTTTCCTGCCTCCTGCAAGCCTGGGCTAGAGATTCCTTTAGAATCAGAAAACATTGTGTCAAGCCGGGCCTGAGCCATGTTTTCTGACCTCCTCTGCCCTGGCTCTCCCTGATCCCACCCTTTGTATCCTTCCACCCTCCCCTGCCACCACTCCTATCCTGAGTCTCGGGTGTCACCTGTGGAAGGAAGACCCCGATGATTTGTCAGCAGGAGTGTAGTCTGTTGGAGGAGTCTGCCAGCCCTGGGAGTTAGGACACGCTTTCTTCTGTCCTCTCATTCATTCATTCATTCATTCATTCTGTAAATACTGAACATTGACCACAGGTTCAGTGTAGCAGGGAATGAAATGAAGTCTTTGCCTTCGTGGAGCTTGTATTGAAGTGAGGGGAGACAGATGGTAAAAAACAAATGCATTATATAATATACTTTGTGTGGTTATAATGAAGAAAGATAGCATAGAAAGGGGTATATGTGGTAATGGGATGCCACTATCTTATACAATGTGGTTAGGGAAGGCCTCTCTGATGGTGACATTGGAGCAGAGACAGAGAGGAAGGATGCCATGTGGATATCAGGGGAAGAGGGCACTGGGCAGAGGGAAGAGCAAGTGCAAAGGCCCTGAGGTGAGAACTTACCCGGTAAGTCTGAGGATCAGCAAGAAGACCAGAGGGGAGCTTGGTAGAAGGTGAGACTCCTCTCTTCAGCCTCTCCACTGCCTCAGAGACACTGTCATCCTTCTCACAGCTGTTGCCACTGGCTGAAGTGGCCACTCAGTCAGGTCCCACTCGACTGGCAGAGCTCAGCTATGGCCCCCTCACCCTGTAGGGGGCTGCCATCTCTGCCCCTCTTGTCTGTCTACCTCTGCCCTGAGTTCCTACAACTCTCTCCTCTTCACTACACAACTGAGCCCTTGCTGGCATGCTGGCTGGTCTCCTTCCCCTGGGTGTATTGGTCACACCTTTCTAATGAAGTAGCCCGTGGAAACTGGTTTATCTCCCCTCCCCAGAAGCCAGCCCAGAGTGGGGCTCAGTGTCTACCCATTGGTGATACTGGTGTCAGAGGCAGGAAGGAAGTAGAAGCATCTTCACATTAAGCCCAGTGTCCCTGCGCAACAGACAGGAAATCTTTTATTCCAGGCATTCCTGGAGCACTCTGAGCTGGGAGCGTCAGGTGCTGCTGGGAGCAGGGAGGAGGAATCTACCTTTCCCAGGACTTGGCTGCTGCTTTGGCTCTGAGCCGGGGAGGGAGAGGAGCTGGGATGTGGAGGAATCCTGCTTCTTAATCAGCCTTTATTGCTTGCTCAGGGAGGACTAAGATGTCCTGTGCTTGCTCCCTGAGCAAGCAATCAGGAGCAAAGGAAGAAGGAATGCATTCACCCAGGGTTCTGGAGACCTCCCTGGCATCCAGGGCAGGAATTCTGGGTGGGGTGGTTGACTTGTACGTGACCTTGGGCAAATCATGTAACCTTCGCTTGTTCTGCAGTTTCTTCTCAGCCAAGCCACCTATCTCCCTATCCACTGTCGAAGGAAATGACCAATAAACCTGATTTTAACAAAAGATTTTATTTGTTCATGTGTGTGAGAGAGAGAGAAACAGAACAAGTCAGGTGCAGGGGAGTAGGAGAGGGAGAAGCAGGCTCCCGGCTGAGCAGGGAGCCTGATGCGGGACTTGGTCCCAGGACCCTGGGATTATGACCTGAGCCGAAGGCAGATGCTTAACCTACTGAGCCACCTAGACACCCTCCAATAAACTTGATATATTTTTTTAAAGGACCTTAACTATTCCCTAGGTTTGCTTCTTATTTATTTGAGAGAGTGTGTGTGCGTGCATGCACCTCTGTGTGAGCAGGGGGTTGGGGGAGAGGGGCAGAGGGAGAGAATCCTCAAGTAGACACCCTGTGGAGGGGCTCGGAGGACTCAGTCCCATGACCCATGAGATCATGACCCCTGCCAAAACTAAAAGCCAGATGCTCAACTGACTGAGCCACCCAGGGGCCCCTCCCCAGGTTTGTTTCTGCATTAATTTTTAGGTCAATGGTTTTTTTTTTTTTTTTTAAGATTTTATTTATTTATTTGTCAGAGAGAGTGAGCATAGGCAGACAGAGTGGCAGGCAGAGGCAGAGGGAGAAGCAGGCTCCCTGCTGAGCAAGGAGCCCGATGTGGGACTCGATCCCAGGACGGTGGGATCATGACCTGAGCCGAAGGCAGCTGCTTAACCAACTGAGCCACCCAGGCGTCCCTAGGTCAGTGGTTTTAAGACTTGAGAAATGTACAGATGGTTCCACTTTAAATGGGGAGAAAGCTTCCCAGACCTCTAATATTGTCTTAAATTATTAATATAATAATATTTAAATATATATAAATACAAAAAACAGGCATAAATAACATATGCTTATAACTCTTACCCAATATTAAACTCCAAACAAGTTTATAAATTAAAATGCAAACTACAAAGCCAATAATATTCAGATTAACAATATTAATTTGACGTGATAGATGCTGTTTTTCCATTAAGATTAAATCACCCCTTGCTACAGATTGTGGTTTTGGCTCCATGGGGCATTTTGGCTGCTTCCTCCACCACGCGCCCTGTGGTGACTCACCTGTCCTATTACATTTCTCAACCAGAATGACTGTGAAATCTTTGTCCCTACAACCTGTGGGGAGGGGGGGGCGTTATTTGGCTGGCCCTTGGCACACAAACGTTTGTGTGTTAGGATGCTGCTTTTTCTCATTAGCCCGCACAATTAAAGGAGCTCTGTTTAATTCTAGTGCAACAGCGACCTTGGTGCAAAGCTGGGCATTGAGACTCAGTGTCCCTGCTTGGTCTTTGAAAGAAAAACACAACCCTGATTCTTCTCAGTGCCTCAAGCACCCCTCGGAGGGAGAGACCAACTGTTGAGCTCTCTGAATAGCGCCCCCAGTGGTCTGAAAGAGTCATGCTAGAGCTGCTGCTAATTTTTTAACAATCACAGTAATAGAAACCATGTTCTGAACCTTTGTTATGTGCTGCTGTTTCAGGAGGTGTACTCAAGAGGTAGGTATTTTCTCATTGTACAGATGAGAATATTGAGGCTAGAGAGATTGACTGGTCAAGGTCCCGTTGATCATTGGCAGCATCTGGATTCCACCCAAGTCTTTATGACTCCAAACCCATGAACTTCCCACCAGGCTGCACTGCCTTCCCACCTACAGACCCTCACCAGGCTTCACGTACTTTGAGCGATCAGTGCTCAAGGACTTTGGAATAATCAGGAACCTCTGGATTCTCACAGTGGTGGAGCAGTTAAGACATGCTATTTGTGCAGAAAGGAGGAGAGATGCCAGTGAAGAGCAGGAGAGAACTAAATAATGGCCCTCAGGTCCTCGGGAGGCTTTGGCTGGCAGTGCCAGGATATAGAACCTTCCATGAAGGCCCCTGGGAAGAGCATAGGCTGGTTACTGCAGAAGTACCTTAACGATGCTTACCTTTTTTAGGACTTCCCATATGGGCAGTTTTTTGGTTCATTTGTTTTTAAGTTTGTGGGTTTAAAAAAAAAAAATCATTTTTATTGGGGTAAATAAACATAACATAAAATTTACTGTCTTAACCATTTTTAAGAGTACAGTTCTGTAGTGTTAAATACGTTTGTAATATTGCGTGGCCAGTGCTATCCATCCATCTCTGTAGTAATCTGGTTTGTGTTTCACAACAACTCTTCAAAGCAGACTTTTGTTGTCAGAAACAGGGGCCCAGAGAGTGCGAGCGACTTGCCCACTGTCATACCCTAAGCCTGGTGCTTGCCTCGCAAAGGTGACTTCGAGTGATGGTGGCAGGCTTGTTTTCCCAGAGGCTTGTATGGGGACCTGTGGTGGTCAGGCTTCCTGAGGTAGGAGCTTGATGGGAGGATTCCAGAGTGCTGTTCTAGAATGGATTTTGTGGGTCAGAGTAGGGGTGACTTACTCCTGTATATCTAGGACCCACCTTTCCTCAGAGCAAAAACTCTTATTATTATTTAAAGATTTTATTTGTTTATTTGAGAGAGAGTGTGTGCACATGGGCGGCAGAGGGAGAAGTAGACTCCCCACTGAGCAAGGAGCTCTAGGCAGGGCTCGATCTCATGACCTGAGCAGAAATCAGACACTTAACCTACTAAGCTACCCAGGCACCCCAGAGCAAAAATTATTTAAAACCCACTTCTACCCTTGGGAGATGCCCTTGCCCTGCCTGACCTGCCTGGTTTATCATCCAAGCTTAGAATACGCACAATAATTAAAAACACCCCAAAACTTTTTTATCTTGCAGGAGATGAGCAACAATCTACATATGCAAATAAATGGCATGCCAGCCCCCATGAATATTAATTTGGTGAGAGTGTCTGAAGCCCTAAATACACTCAAAACCAACAATGTAGCATTTTGTAACTCCTCCCCGCTCGCTCCGATAATCATGGCTTTATTATATTTTAAGGTTCCCTGGCTCCCAACTAGCCTCCCTTCTGAGACTCTCGAGGTTACCAGGGAGGTGCCCAATGTCTCTGGTTGGCAGGCTAGAGGCCTGGGAGTGATAGGTAAGTCCTGACCCTGGAGTTGTGTCTGATCCTATTCTTCCCTAGTGGAGGTCCCGGCATTAGCAGTGAGTCCCCAAGGCCAGGGGACAGTGCTGGGGAACACTGTGGGACAACTGTCAGCCTCATAAGCTTGTGCTGTCAGGGAGACTCGGGAATCTGCTTGCCCTACCTCTCACAGGCAAATCAGAAAATAGACCCTGGGATGGGGGAGTAGGGGACAGTGTCTTGCCGAAGGTGACACACTGACTTAATGGCAGGAAGCAAGAAATCTTACTCATTCTTGCCCTGAAAAGCACATTTCTTTTTGAGTGTGTGTTTGTAGGAAGGGGTGAGCAGGGTGGCATTTAAAGTTTGTATACTTTGCAGGAGAGAGTCATTCTTTTAGTGTGAATGTTTTCTCTGAGCCAGGCAGCTACTGAAAATCCAGTGTTGGATCCCATTTGAGTTGAAAGAAGTGATTTTCTTCCACCCCCAGTAGATTTCCAGAATGAATGTGAGGTTGCATCATGGAGCACATCCCCGCAAAGTGATGGAAGGGTAGGAGTGTCTCTGAGGCAGCTGGGTGGGGCTTAGGACTAGCTAGGGAGGACCGAGATGTGGACGGGGGTGGAGTGGACAGTGATTTCTGTGTCCCACTGTCCAGGGTGGGCTTCACTGGGTGGGAGGGGGAGAGTGTCACAGCATTATGTCACAGTATTATGGAAGCTGGGTCCTGCTGTTTACTGGGTCCATCAGTCCACCTTTGGGCCCTTTTTCCTTGTCAGTAAATATTGAGATAGTCACCCCCCCTTTTTTTTTGGGGGGGGGAGAGAGAGAGAGCACGAGTGGAGGGCCAGAAGGAAAAAGATTTTGAAGCAGAGTCCACATTCAGCATGGAGCCCGACGTGGGGCTCGATCTCACAACCCTGACATCATCATCTGAGCCCAAATCAAGAGTCAGCCACTTAACTGACCCAGCCACCCAGGTGCCTCCACCTCCACTTCTTAATGTTGCCTCGTAAAGATTAAATAAGGACTTAAAATTCCCTCCTCGTGCCTGGCTCAGAGTGGAGATTCAGTATGTCTAGAGTTCTTTCTTTTCCAGAAGGATTTGTGTGCCTGGCTGCACGGGGTGGGGATGGGTATGTGCGTGTATATGCACGTCCGTGCTTGGGTGGGGGGCTCTGTGTGCGAGTTGCTGTGTATCTGTGTTTGTTTGCAGATACACAGACTGCTTTTTCACCCTCGTGTTTGTGTTTGAGCGTGGGGTGGAGCGGGTGAGTGTGCGTGGGAGTCTGCGTGCCTTTGTGTCAGTGTCTGTGTGTGTTTCTGTGAGTTGTGTTCTGTGTGTTGTGCTGTGAGGTGTGTGCCTGTATGGTGACAGTGGTTGTGTGTGTGACGATGTGCACGGGTGTGTATGTAGTACAGGGCTGGTGGGACAGGAAGGGCTCTGTGTACCCCACAGAGATCTCCCCCCTAAGTTTTTCCGTGGTCCCTGTCTTGGGGCTCCTGGCCTTCTAACTGCCCTGTCCAAGCTTCCCTCTACCTCCCTCTAGGGGCACCCGGCACCTCCGCCGGCCTGCTCTCTGGGTCATTTGCATGCACATTTGCATAAAACATATCATTTGCATTGTCTACATAGACTCTGCTCTGGGTTCTGCGGTTTTCAAGGTAAAATGCAGTTGCTCTTCTTGAAGGTCGTTATGTTAAGAATTGCGGCATTTTCTCTTTTTCTTTTTGGTCCAGAATTCCCTCTCAGAATCGGGGGCCCCAGGGAGGATGGAAGCCCCAGAAACCCGTTTTTCCCTCCATCTACAAGGGGGACCAGTTCAGGGGGTACAGGCCCTGGGACCCTGCGAGGTGCATTTCTGGGGAGAAGACTTTCTTATTCCGTGGCTGGTTGCTTCTGATCAGAGGCAACTATGTCACAGCATAGCAGGGACAGATAGTCTGACTTGTGCCCTGGTGCCTGCTTCTCAGGCTCCCAGTGACGTACCCTTTCGGCAGGGGGGATGGAAAGGAAGGGCCACCTTGGGTTTTAGCACCCGTATACCCATTCCTGCCTGGGGGTGGACTGAGGACCAGGGCTGGGTGGGAGGCCAAGGAGAAAAACAGGTCTTTTCTTTTCAAACACCTGATACATGATTAGTGATATCTCTAATGAGGGAGAAACCATCAACCCAAAAAGCTTCCCCAGTGGAGCTGTGCCCCTGAAGTGTCTTTCATATGGGCCATCACTGTACATGACATTCCCTCCTTTAGATATGGGTTTGAGTCCTGGCTGCATGGTTTTGGGCAACTTACCTACAAGTTCTAGGTTGTCTGAGAGCCTTTTCTCTCATTTGTAAAAGGGGAACAATACTAGTACTTAATACTAATAATACTACCTCAGGCTGTTGTGAAGATTAAATGAACAATGAAGGTAAAGGGCTTAGCTTAGTGCCTCGAACATAATAAAGACTGAGTGTTAGCATCTCCAGTCCCCATGGGCTCCATTAGAAAACAGAGGTTCTAGAGAAAGTCTTTTACACTCTAGTATAAATTGCTCATCAGCTGCTCTTTAGACTAGCCACAGGCAATAGAAGGCAGCCTTGAATCCCTTCAGTGCCTTTTAGGAAGTCAAGTCCCAAGGACACGTGGGTGAAAACATGTGCAGAGGCATCATGAAAGCTTGTCTGGGCCTCCGAGGGTCCAGGTGCCCACAACCCCCAGATTGAGGGGTCAGCAATATCTGGTTTTCTTCTCAAAGGCAAGTCCTTTGTCTTCTCTTTATGTCTTTAAGCGAAGCCCTGTTGGACATCAGGGGCCATCTTCGGCTGAGCAGATCTGGGGCTCCCCAGAAGACAGAGTTTGAGGCAGAACTTGGTGCTAGTGCTTTCCGGGTTGGTGGGTAGGTAGGGGAGCAGTCTCGGGGTGAGGAGAGTGTGGGGAAAGGGGCAGAGAGACAAGACAGGAGGAAAAGCAAATCTCAGCTGGCCACAGCTCCATGATGAAACAAGCTGGTTACTTGGACAGGAGGGATGTGTGTGGAGGCCAAGGGGGGGCCACTGTGACTCAGGAGAGTTTGATGGTAGGAGGGAGAGTTTACCTGCCAGCGTCTTGGTTTTCCCCGCATGGCCTTACCCTCTTGGGGTAAGGGAAGGAGGTCTTCCCCTGTGGGTAGCCAGACCCTGTGACATGGCACTCGGCTGAGTCGGAAGTGGTGTGAGCTGCCAGCAGCTCTGGGGGTCCAGCGGGTCGAACCTGGGTGCTGGAGCTGTTCCTGACCCCCAGGGTGGCCGAGATAGCCTGTGGTGGTCAGTGAGACCAGGAGCGAGCAGTAGCGGCTCACTGTGGAGAAGGCTGACCGTCCAAGGGGCAGGTGGGACCGAGCAGATCTGGGAAGGCACCTAAACGGGGTCCGATCCAGCCGTCGTTAGCCAATTAATTAGTGCACTGCGAGGGCCAGGTGCTGGAGTCTGGACCTTTCCCTGCAGGCAGTGGGGAAACACCGGCTTTCTGGAGCAGGTGAGACACCTGCTCAGCTAGGACAGGGTATGTTAGCCTGCTCGGGTCTGCCTTAACAAGCTACCATAGCCTGGCTGGCTGAAACAGAGAGTCATTTTCTCTGTTCTGGAGGCTGGAAGTCTAAGATCAGGATTCGAGTCAGTTTGGTTTCTGGAGCTCTCTTCCTGGCTAGCAGATGGCTACCTTCTCGCCATGTGCTCACATGGCCTTTCCTGGGTATGTGCTCCATCTCAGGGAGGGAGGGAGATGCAGAGAGAGAGAGAGAGAGAACGGCTCACAAGCTCCTGCTGGTGTCTCTTGTAAGGACGCTAATCCTGTCGGATCAGCACCTCACCCTATGACCTCATTTGACTTCAGCTACTTTCTTAATCTAAATCCAGCCACAGTGAGGGTCAGGGCTTCAGCATGTGAAATTGGGGGAAACACAACACCTCAGTCTGTAATACAGGTGTTATTTGGGAGAAGGCCTGTTTTCAGGTCTACTTGTCATTGTGCACAAAGAGTCAGACGTGAGCTGTTCCCAGAAGTCCTGGCTTTCCCAACTCAGAGTAGGAAACAGAAAAGGCTCAGAGACCACTGTGGGGTTTCATTTAGGGGTGCTGAGGCTGGGTCCCCCTCTAACACCCATATAAGTCTTAATCAGGAAAACGTTCTCTCTGGGTGACAGATGGCGGTTCAGAGCACTGACCAGGTCAGGGCCTGGAGCTCCTGGGGTTTGAGCCCCAGCTCTGCCGTTTAAAAGCTGGGTGACTTCGGGCAGGTGACGAAATGTTTATTGAGCACTTGCTATGTGCCTGGCTCATTTTAGCTGGTGGGATGGAGCAGTAAATAGGACAAGACAGACCAAACTCCATCCCTTGGGGAGCTTCCATTCTAGTGGAGGGAGCCAGGCTAAAACCGAACTCAGTTAGTAGGTGACAGAGCACATTTGAAGGTGACAGAGCATATTGAAGGTGATATGTGCAGAAAAAGCAGGAAAGGTGAAAGGATGGGGTGGGTGGGGGGGTGGTTTAGAATAGAGCGGTTAGGGAGGGCCTCAGTAAAGAGGTGACACTGAGTAGAGGTGACACTAAAGGAGAGGAGTGAGTGAGTGATGCTGGTGTCTAGGGGAGCTCTCTCCGTGCCTCAGTTTGCCTGTACAGTGGGTTATGATAGCACCTAATGCACACAGCTGCTTGGAAGCCGAAGCAAGTTCATCCATGCAGTGGGGCTTTGACGTGGGCTGGCGTAAGCTCTCATGCTGCCTGTTCTGATTGTCCCTGCTGCTCCGGTAGGAGCCTGGCCTTGCTGCCTCTGGGAGGCACATCTGGGCACCAGAGGACAGGGCTTCATCTCTCCAGGGGTGGGAGCGGCTCTCCTCCAGCTCTCCCTATCTCCTCATTAAGAGGGGACACAGCCTGCAGTTTGAGAAGCAACACATGCATCTTCTTTCTACTCGAGCATCTCACTCCCAGAGGGAATTGGAGAAGAGCCGTTAGCCAAATCCAGGTTTGGGAAGCGGCTTCAAGGCTTTCTCTGGAGTAACTGCAGACTGAGCTGGGCAGGTTTCTAGCCTGGCGCAGGGCCGGGCTGAGGGGGCGGGGGTCGTCTGCCTGGACAGCCAGAGACCCACAGCAGGTGGGGCCTGGTCCTCCCCTGCTTCCCCGTTCTTTGCCGCGTGGCTGTGTGGCTCTCAGCAGCAGGCACCGAGAGTCCCGCCAGCTGTTGGGACACCATTATTTACAATTGCAGAGACTTTTGTGGCTGTAATTTACCACCACCACGAAGCCCGGGGACCTAAATCCCAACAGCCCTCAGTATAGATACTGCATCTAATCAATCCTCTATTACCATGCAAATACATCCTATAGGCTACTGATGTCTTTTCCTTTCAAACACTTAATACATAATTAATGATACATCTAATGCCACGGAAGACACCTACCCAAGAAGCTTCCTGCTATAATTCATACCCACCCAGACAAAAAGATCGGTTCAGTGGTTCACTTATCATTCAGGAGTGTGCCTCTCCCTGCCGTCCCTGGGAAGGGGCCACAAAGTCGCAGAGGCAGGAAGCGCTGGGCAGTCAGCCTGCCCTCCAGACAGCATTGAGCCATGTAGGGTGACGGCTGTGTGTGGTAGAGTGTGAGGTGCCAGCTTCTTTAAGGATTGTCTCACTCAGGTCTCCCAAACCACCCTGTGATGGAGGTCCTCCTGTTATCCCCCTGTCCAGATGAGGAGACTGAGGCCAGAGAGGTGATGCAACTTGGAGCCAGACTTGGGACTCTCTGTGGGCAAGCTTGAAGTTCAAGCCTTGAACTGTGAGTTGTGTAACTGGGGTAAGCGGCTTAGCTGCTCCTTGCTCAGGAGCCCTCTGGCTTGCCTCGAATCTTCTCCATCTTTTGCCTGTCCTGGCCTCCTTCCTTCCTTATGGTCCCTCCCTGGTCCACCCTCCCCACAGCAGGGAGAAGGATCTTTCTAAAGTGGAAACTGGACCATGTCCCTGTCCTGTTGGAAACCCTTTAATGGTTCCTCGTTGCCCTTGGGTTAAAGTCAAAATTCATTAGCCCAGCAGTCAAGGCCCCACTGCCTCCCTGGATCCGGTCTCCCTACCCCACCTCTCCCCGAGAACACGCAATGCTCCATGCCTTGTCTCGTGCTATTTTCTGACGCAGTGCCCTTCCCTATGACTCTCACTCATCCTTCACAATTCAGCTCAGACACTCTCTCCTCCAGGAAGCCTTCCCTGAATTCCCCTCCCTCCTTTGGGCTAAGTGACCCGTGTTTCTGCTTCCCTGACACTCTGCTTATGATAGTCTTGTAACTTTAAAAGCAAGGAGAGAGCCTTAAGAGAAGGGGCCTGGTCAGGCAGGGACCCAGTACTCACTGCCATTCCTGGAATATTGTTGGCTTAAAGGTATGTTTTCTACTGAACTGGGAGAGTCCTTGCCCTTGGTATGAGACCCTGAAGACTGCCTGTGGCTCTCTCCAACCTGCAGGGAAGAGGTGGGATTTGGCAGCTAATTTGGGGGTGGACTGTGAGGTGTGGGAGTCTCAACAGGTGGCCTGGAGACCCACCCAGGGTTTTGTTAAGAGGATCCTGGCTCTCTTGGATTTGAGGGACCATCAGTGGTCTGCGCAGTTGGTGGGGCCTGGGGAGCGTTGGGGTAAAGGGGTATTGAAGGGCCCTTAGAGGCTTGAGGAATGAGGATGGTCCCTGGCACTGGAAGCACCTGGGTGGGTAAAGTCATTTAATAAAAGTCTCCATTTTCCTCCTGCTCCTGTTTCTGGATTTGTTACATATTTTGGCATTTTAATTGTTTTAACCAGCTCCCTACTTTTGCCCCCCCTCTTCTCACATGGATAGCAAAAGGGATTTAAAGAGAGGAAAATCTTCAAAAAGTAGGAGACTCTAGAATGGGTTTTAATGGAGACAGTGGTGCCCCCTGTCCTGCTATGTGCCAAGTAGGGGTCGAGAGTTGTATGAGGACAGAGAGGAGCCCCGTATGTCTTGGCTGGGTGGGGATGGGGGGAGGGCAATGCAATGACATCACTGGATCCTGAGCTCTGAAGGTGGGAAGGGCAGAGAGGGCCTTGTTCGGGGCCAGGAAGTTCTCTGGGGCTCCCCAGTGGAGGTTCTGTGTCCTGGGTAATTTCCACCTTTACTATCTCCGAGTTTTATGAACAGGGAGTAAATCAGGATCCAGCACCAACTGCTTCATGTAAAGGATTAATAAACTGGAGATTTATGGGGCAGCAGCAGAGGAAGGCGGGAGGAGTAGAAAATGAAATGAGACTTGGTTCCCAAGGGGCAGGGGCTGGCTCTAGGATCTTTCCCTCATTACGAGGCATCCGCTGAGCGCCCCAGCTCAGGTCCTGGTTCTTTAGCACTTGGAGGCACGGTTGGGTGGCCAGGCTTGGCTTGGGCCCTGGCTTATGCTACCTGGGATTGGATTGGTCAGGCCCAAGGTCAAGGGGACAGAACCTTTCTGGGTCTGTCTTGGTTGACGATCTCATATCTAATCTTTATTCATATATATACATATATATTTAAATTTATTTTAAATTTTTTTCTGATGTCCAATCTTCAGAGTAGCATATAGATACAAGTTCTGGGCGTAGACTCAGTCTAGTTCCAAATCTAGAGCCAGAGAGATGAAAGATCACCTTCCCTTTGGCTCTATCAGTTCAGTGGCAGGTAAGAGCAAAGCATGACCTTAAGGGCTTAACCAAGAAGCAGCCAGTTCCTTTCTACCTCTCTGGCTGCTTCTCCTCAATGTGTTGCCTCATTGGCATGCTAGTGCCTCACTGTGGTGAGGTGGCTGCTGTGGTTCCAGGCATCACACTCAGGAATGACAATATCCAGTGGAAGAAGGGGGGTGTCCATCTCTTATGGGGCATCTCCTTTTAAGAGCAAAGAAACCTTTTCCAGGAGCCCTCCAGCAGACTTTCCTCATGGGTCACACGCTCCTTCCTCAGGCAGAGGCAGAGGGAGAAGCAGGCTCCCTGCTGAGCCTGATGTGGGACTTGATCCCAGGACGCTGGGATCATGACCTGAGCCGAAGGCAGCCGCTTAACCAACTGAGCCACCCAGGCGTCCCAGACTTTCCTCATGGGTCACACGCTCCTTCCTATACGAATTCCTGGCATGATGGAAGGGATTACCAGGATTGGCTCGAGTAATGACAGTTCACTCGGGTTCTGTTTCTCTGAGTCCTGATGGAGAGGAGTGGGCCCCTCAATAAAAGTGGGGCACTCTGGGAATGAAAAAGGGGGTATGGCTACTAGGCAGGCATTTACTGCAGTGACTCTGGGTAATTGCTTTTAGCTCCCCGTCTGCACAGTGAGAATGGTAATAACGGTGCTTCTCTTCCAGTGTTGTAGAGGATTGAATGTGATAATGCATGCTAAGTGCTTAGCAAGGGGCCTGGCACATAATCTGTGCAAAGTTGTAGTTTGTATAAGTAATAGCTGAGCATCTACCCTGTTTGCGTGTCAGCACCATGTAAAATGGAGGCAGTATTTGTCTCTCCCGGGGTCACACCTGCCTTTGTTGATGCTAGAGGTGGTGTTACTATGGAAGGACACTTGGGATCCTCATTAGCAGCGTGAGTCTTCAAGTCAGGCTAGGGACTTCAAGTTATCTCTGTAATGCAGCTTCTGTGAAGTTACTTAAACTTTCTGAGCCTCAGTTTCCTCATCTGTAAAATGGCGATCCTATTGCTCACCTGGTAGGCTTGTTGGGTGGTTAAGTAAATCAGGCAGGAACTATGGCACCTAGCTGGCACAGGACCTGGCCCACAGCTCCCTTAATAAAACTCCCCGTCCTTACAAGAGACTGGAGGTGTAAGAATCAGAATCCCCCCCGCCGTGACCTGTGACGGGGACTGGGGGCGAAGGGGGGTGGGGCATAAAGGCAAATGGTTAGTCAGTGGCTCTAGAGGAATGGCTGGGGTTGCCAGGGATGGTTTCTACAGCCTAGGGGCCTCGGTGTGTCCTGGCTGCCAGCCCTGGGGCCATGCTTTGCCTCTCAAGGCCAGCCACTGGGGAAGGTTCAGCTCTGTAGGCTTCTGACCCGAGCTGCTCGCTGGGGGGCAGTTCAATGGAGTGATTCTGAGCAGGGATCTCCAATTTTCCCCTGCCTGGGCTCAGAGCTCAGGATTACTCATTTAGGGGATGTGGCCCCAATCCCTTCCCCTCCAGGTGCCTCAGTTTGCCCATTTGCAAAATGGGATATAAAACAGACCCTGGCTCTCGGGGCTGTTGTGAAGAGTGTATGTGGGTAATTACCCAGCATGGGGCTTGGCACAGAGTAGGTGCTCAGTGAGAATTAGTTGCTATTTGAGGATAATAAACAGATGCATTCCCAGCTTTCACAAAGCAAGTTATTTTTCTCTTACTTGCTTTTCTTTGCCCAAAGCCTCACTACTGAGTGGGAGAAGGGTGGAGAGGAAGTAGTGATTAAGTGTGCGTATAGCTACCCCGAAGGGCTCGTGAAGCTGCCAGGGAAGCTGTTGTGAGCACAGAAGGGGCCAGGGATGGAGGATCAGCAAGGAAGGGAGAGGGGGAGAGAGAGCTTGAATCAGCAGCTCAATTCATGGCCCGGGAGAGGATTGGAGCATCTGTTCTTGTACGGTGCTCAGGGGCCACCTGTGCAGGAAAAACAAGCCTCTCCCTCTTCCAAAATCAAGTTTTGCCGGGCTCCGACATAATTTGGGAACCCAGAGGGCCGGGTCCAAGGAAGTCCTCATGTGTCTCTTGACATTGTTAACAACTCCTGTTCTGACCCAGTCATTGTCCAATAGCCTTAATGCTCCCCATAACTGCCCCAACTCCTTTGGCAGATTCTGTCTGATCTCCTTCTGTCTTCCAGCACCTCGCACACACCCAGCTGGGCTCACTGGCAACACCTCCTTTCACTTGGGTTACAGTCTCTGGAAAGTCCTGCTCTGGGGCCCAGTGAGGCACCTAATAGGGCTCTTCTGTGCCTGTGGGCCTAATGCACCTTGATATTTCCCACCTGTGTTCTAGGGAACACTAGTTCTGTAGAAGGCCCTATAAAGGCTCAGAAATCCTGCAGGAAATGGACTGGATTGCTTTGTTTAACTCTTTGTTAAACTTATTTAGCCATGGGATCTTGGTCTTTGTAGAGCTCTTTTAACTCTCCGAGAAAATGGTGTTTGTTGGACCCACTTTGGGCAACAGGGACATAGGAGAGAGAGCCCTCCACAGGGGTGGGGATGCAGCTTATCTAGTTTTAGAGAACCAAGTGACTGAGCTTCAGTTCCTTGAGCTTGAATAAAACCCTGGTTGATGATAATGCCTCTTGCTTTACTGACATACTGGAGTGTTTTTGTTTTTTTTTTTAAGATTTTATTTATTTGTTAGAGAGAGAGCGAGCAAGCACAGGCAAACAGAGAGGCAGGCAGAGGCAGAGGGAGAAGCAGGCTTCCTGCCGAGCAAGGAGCCCGATGTGGGACTCGATCCCAGGACACTGGGATCATGACCTGAGCCGAAGGCAGCCGCTTAACCAACTGAGCCACCCAGGCGTCCCTTAAAAAACTCTTTATAAGAGAACATTTCAGACAGATCCCCAAGTAGAGAGAGCCACGTAACACACCTCTGTGTCCTTACCATCCTGCCCCACTGGTGGTTTGCCCTTTACCTGTCTTGTTTCATCTATCTCCCCGCCCCATAAGGAAGATTTTGAAGATGATAGAAAATTAAGTCTGTGAAAGCCCTCTGCAAACTTCAAAGTGCTCCACAAATGTAAGACATCTATCATTACTATTGTTAGGTTTATTATTTCTTCTTCCTAAAGTTCAAAGTGCTGTGTAGATGTAAGGCATCTGTCATCATTAGTATTATAATTTCTTATTACTATCCAGTTACATCATCAAAAATGCCAAGTCATGTGGATACTAATGGAACTCCATTCGTAAGAAGCTAGACCCAGCCCTGAGGGGGTGTAAGGCTTATCCCCCAGCCTGATGCCAGGGCGCTTGCTATCTATCGGAGTGCTAAGATGGAAGAGCCCCCCCACCCCGCCCCGCCAAAAAAAACCAGTCTCACAATACCTGGTAGCCTGGGTGGTGCCAGATGAGGGAAAAGACAGTTCTGGAACAATTCGGGGAAGGAAAGAGGCAGAAAGCTGAGGAATGTCATGCTGGAGGCTTTTGGTCATTGGGGAGATTTTCTTCTCTTTTGCAAGAGGAGGGGACTTGGCTGGTTCTGGAGACAGCTGGAGGGACAAGGTGCCCTTTCTGGGACATAGCCACCTAAACACCTAGTGGCTTGATGGCCCTGAAGGAGGACAGATGGTGGGCCTTTGTGAGAACACCAGTTTCCCTCTCCCCCAGGAGCTGAAGAGGCTGCCATCACTCCCCCACCAGGGTGGGGGGTATGGACCATGGCCACGTTCAGACAGAACTTTGTGCAGACTCCAAACAAACAGAGCTTGGTAACCAACCAATGAACCAACAAACCCCAAATAGCCCCAAACTGTTAGAGGCCAGCTCATTGGCCGGTGAGTCCCCCACATCTAACCACCTCAGTCTGGTCCCCCATCTTGGCCAGCTCCGTGCCCTGACCTGGGGCCATTGACCTCACTGCTGCCCGCTGCCCACCTCTCCCTGTGGTCTGGGCTCTGCCAAGGGCCCTCTTCCTTCCCCCGGGCGGAGACTCAGAGATTCAGAATGTGCCACCCTTGGCAGGGCCACCAAAGCTGTCACCCCTCTGAATCGTTTATGTCGAAGATGGAAGCTCCAAGGCTGTTTCTGCCTGACTTTGTGTCGTTTCTGGTCATGACCGTTTTGTCATCGTTGTTTGACAGAGAACATCCCCCTTCCATGATGTCTTGGGGTCCTGGCAGGAAGCAGGTGTCACACACAAGCTGGGGAATTTGAGGAGTGCTTAATAAAGGATTCTTTACCAAGGTGTGGGCAGAGTTTAGGGAAACCAACAAAGGATATGCAGTACCCCAAGGCTAGCAAGTGTGGGGAGCAGTTAGCCTCCCTGGGCCATGGGCTCTGGGGCGGGGGTGGGGGGCGGTTACTGTATAGAGAGGGCTGCCTGACAGGAACGTGGCTTTCCAGAAGGGATGCAGCCAAATCACAGGGATCCTGCTTCCTTTTCTCCTGCTCTGCCTTTACCTTCGGGCTGTCCCATTGGCCAAACCCAAGTGGAAGCCAGAGATCAACCAGATGCTCTGGTGCCATCCATCCCAGGAGGGGCCCAGGTGGAGGGGAGAAGTGTGGAAGGAGAATCTGCAGGAACAAATGGAAAATATCCCACCTAGGCAGTGTTATTAGTAGGTGAACAAATCCTGTTCCCTCCACTGGCTGTGCTGGGGGATGGTTCGGTGTGTATGGGGCAGCTGGCCAGATAATGGGGAGCAGTCCCGTTATGGCGAGGGGAGCTGTATTATTTCTGGGGGGTGGAGGGGCTCCTCGCCTGCAGGCCTGCGTGGCCCAGCTCCCCGTCCTGTTGGGTCAGGCTCCTCTCCAACGTTGTGTCTGCATGTGCGTGTGAGTGGGTGGGCGCTCCCTCCACCAGGTTCCCCCTTTCTCTGGAGCTCTGTAGGCTTCCACAGGTAGCTCTAAAAGGAAACCAAGGATAGTAAGAGGAGCAGGTGTGTCCGTCTGTGGGGGCGCCCATGGGGACAGCCTTGCAGGAAGCCCGAGGGCAGGGCAACACCCTTTATTGACTATTATCTGCACATCCTCTGTGCCAGAGTCTTATCGAGAGCCTTCCTGCTGTGTTATGATGTGAAAGGGTCCTTCACCCCAATTGTTTTCCCCACTAGTTTGCCCTGGATTTTGAGATTTTATGCAGCTCCCCAGCCTCAGAGTATGTGATAGCCCGTAAGACCTTCCCATCCCCTCATTTGGCAGTGCGCAAACTGAGGCCCAGAGAGAGGAGGTGACTGGCTCAAGGGCACAGAGTGATTTGGGGCTAGAGCAGCAACAGGATGCCTGGACTAGTTCCTGGGCTGGGCGGTCTTGTTTCTCTCCCCCAACTACCCTGGCAGGTGTTTTGGGGGTTCAGTCTGACAGGAAGGCAGGGGCAGTCCCAGAAGCTGGGTGGCTGACCCAAGTGGCCTGAGGAAAGCGGGGGGCCGGGAGGGGGAGAATCTGGAGCGTAAAAGGATTTGCTGTCCAACTGGCCCAGGGTTAGCCCTTCTTCCTTGGAGGCCTGAGGAAGAATGGGGATGAAGAGATAGAAGAGTCAGAAGAATCATTTAGAGCACGTCCCAGCAGCAGCACCCAGATGGTGTCCATGGGATGACCTGAGGAGGGAGTACACCGTCTGCTCCTTCTGCAGGGAGGTGTTGAGAAGCAGGGAGAAGCTCCTGTCATGGAGCCAGGCTGGGTGGAGCAGGTCCCTGGTGAGTGCTGGGCATAGAGGACAGGGAGGAATTCCCAGGAGGTGGAAGGCCTGAATCCAGTTTCGCCCCTTGGAGACGTGATCTTGGGCATAAATCATGTGAAGTGCCGGGCTTTTGTTTTCATTGGTACCAAAAGAAGAAAACAATACCTCACAGGACTGCTATAGGATTTATGGATATTAATATCCAAT
>ML102863.1:0-55869 GCA_003697995.1 Taxidea taxus jeffersonii
AAAATTATTTTAACACTTATCAACTTTTTAGAAAGAAAAATAGCATTCCCTGAATAGATACCTCCAAATATTAAGCTAACCTAAAAAATTTAAGCATGGGATAGATAAATACCAATTCTCATATATTAAAATATTGAGTAAGAATAGAGCTACTTTTTAGCAAATTCCAAAATGTAGAACTTCTGGAAAAAAATAAATGACTCAAGCAGAGATTTAGGGCAAACTAATCTGACCATCTTGAAGTGGACTGAATTGGTATTATTAAAGAACAAGATTGCCTCCCTGAGTGACTCTCCCTCAATTCCTAGGAAGGCTCTTTCTTATTTTTCTTACCAAAGCATTCAAAAAGATGGGCCTGAAATGAACTACCAAGGACTGAACTGACTATGGTCAATTTTCAGAGCAATCAAACAATACAGGATTATGGAATCTCAGAGGCGCTGAAATCACCAGGCTTGATCCCTCATTTCTGACATGAGGAAGAGGAGAGCCTGGGAGTTAACTTGTCTTGTACTATAAAATATGTGTAGTTAGTGACTCAGTTGACTCTAGAGCCTCCAGGCCATGTTTCTCCAATGTGTAACACAGTAACAGAACAGCTGCTGCTTGTTACTTCTCACAGCCATTCCTTTCCCTAAACTGTCTCTTCCTTTCTCCCTCTCTGCTGACAGTGCTTCTCTATCACAACACATTCTCACTGAGCAGACAGTTGTTAAAATAGTCATCTATATAGTACCCCATTCATCCCCTACGCAAGATAAGAATAGGCATATAATAGTAAACTTATAATTCCATCCCTGAAAGTTGGACTAGTATAAAGCAACAATGCCTTAAGGTGACAAGTTAATATTGGAAACGGAGTGAACAACCTCATATCATAATAAACTCAGAAACTTCATTAAAGCAATGTTTGCTTATTAAACTGGAACCAATTGAAAGTAATCAACAAAAAGTGATCCATTTTTTCTAGTATATTAATTTAATTTGGATGAGAGTAAATTATACCTCAAATTAATCACTTCAATGGGAGATGGTTAAAATGGTTAGGTTTCCTATCCTATCAATTTTCAAACTAAGATGGAGAAAAACACAAAAGCAGTTCAATTTAAATAAAAGTGAAGCTTTGAATTTGAAAATAATCAGATAATGAGCAGACACAGCTATTTTTCCAACTTAGATTTTAATTAGTTTTCTTTGGTCTGAGGCTTATATGCATCCAATAAACTTGCAAATTTAGCAATTATCTGTAAATATATTTGCCTTTAAATAACTTGAGAGTTGTCTCCTGAGACTAAAAATATAAGCAACAGATACAGAAATGTTTAAAACTGAAAATTCTGCCTGACTAAAACATACTTAGAAATGTGAAAAATCTGTGCTGAAATTAGTTACCCTAAAATTGCATCTTTTGACCATGAATTTCAAATTTATTAAACTTTCAAAACCTCAAAGGCAGAAGGAAAATGTCAGCAGTTGATGGCAAGCAAGAGTAAACTTTGTATTATGTTAATGCTCTGCAAACCTCGAAAGCTCCATTTCAGAATAGCAAGGTCCCTGGACACACCTAATTCATACTGTGTTTTTCACATTTGTTCAACATACACCCATAGATGGAGCTCTTTTCCAGAAGGAACAGGGGTAGTTAAGATTAGATTTCAACAGTGCTGCCTACTCTCTCAATGCTTGCCACCCTTTCCCATAAAAAGGTGAAGTCTTCTCTACTTCTACTCTTCAGGCAGGGTGTCTGCCATTGCTTAAATAATATGAAACCTGCCTCACCTTATCCTCATCTGTGTTTTTTCTCCACTCCACTTTACCCTAAAAGTCAAGATTATTTACTCTGGGATCTTTATTTCCTCATAGAACACAAGACTTCCAGCCTCCCAACTGTTTGCCTTCCAGCTTAAAGCAATAGGTCTAAAATATAATACAACCTTTATTCTTCTTCCCAAAATAGGTGACAGTAAGTAAAATATATCTTTCAGATATAAGAAAAAGAGTAGCTATGAAAATGAATGCTAATTAAATAATAATTATATTAAATGAGACTCCCTTCAATGACTTGACACAGTTGATTTAGTGGTTAAGAGGCAAGCACTGGAGTCAGACTTGTAGACTTCAAATCTTGCTTCTCCCACTCATTAGCTACGTGACTTTAGGCACAATGCTCCTCTCACTATATCTTCACCACATTTATAGTTTAAAAAAAAAAAGAAGAAATTTAATTTTTTAATATATATAACTAAATATATAATATACATTATATCATATATATGTATATATATATAAAGGCCATGGTATGCTTCCCATGCTCCTCCCACTGTAAGTTCTTATAGAATTTAAAGAAACAGTAAAGGATCTGCTGGATGCTGACTGTAGAGATTCAGCAGCTTCTTCACCTCTGTGTAGACTTTCCCAATAGAGCAGAGACTAGAAGCTTAAGAACTACATTTCTCAGACTCTTTTGCTAACATGATCCTAGATATAGTTTGGGTTTTACCAATTTGGGAGAGTTTTGGAAGACAGAAGATAGCCAAGAGCTTATTACTCTTCCTCTGGCTGTAAAGGGTAACTATGTATCCTCTGGCAGACATGAAGTTTTGCAATGGCTCTGGGTATTTCACCCTGAGTTACCTAGCTTCATACTAAGTTTCCTGTGTTTTCCTAACATGGCAAAAGCAGCAACTTCCTGATCCTCTAAAATTCTATAGCAAATATAAAGTCAGTGACAGCTTTTCTTGTTCTTTACTCTGAGACCATCCAATGATTTTGTAAGCACCTACTCCCCTGCATTAAATTCCTTTCCTCTCAAAAATCTTTAGAATGGTATGCTTTCCCAACTGATCTGACAGATAAACATATAAAATATTCATCACAGGGCACCTGGGTGGCTCAGTGGGTTAAAGCCGCTGCCTTCAGCTCAGGTCATGATCCCAGGGTCGTGGGATCGAGCCCTGCATCGGGCTCTCTGCTCTGCGGACAGCCTGCTTCCTCCTCTCTCTCTGCCTCTCTGCCTACTTGTGATTTCTGTCTATCAAATAAATAAATAAAATCTTTAAAAAAAATATTCATCACAGTGCCTAGTACATAGTAGGCACTCTATAAAGGTAATTTTTAATAGTAATATTAGTAACAGCCATAGCAGCATTGTAAGACAGGCAGGAAAGGCAGTAAACTAAATCCCCACATTTTTAAACAAAACAAGAGTGAAGTAACATGAAAATGAGGGAACGTTCTGTATTAAACAAATCATAAGAGAAATACAACATTGGTTAGTAGAATTAGATACAACAATTCAATTCAGCTGTTATGCTCTTTTGTAGAACAATTCAGGGATTAGGGTTGCTGACCCCCACATACAGTTGAAAATCCACATATAACTTCTGACTCCCCAAAAACCTTAGCTATTAAGACCTACTATTGACTGGAAGACTTACTGATAGCATAAACAGTCAATAATACAAACTTTGTAGGTTATATGTGTTGTATGCCATATGCTTATGAAAAGCAAGCTGGAGGAAAGAAAATTATATTAAGAAAATCGTAAGAGGGGCGCCTGAGTGGCTCAGTGGGTTAAAGCTTCTGCCTTTGGCTCAGGTCATAATCCCAGAGTCCTGGGATTGAGCCCCGAATCAGGCTCTCTGCTCAGCAGGGAGCCTGCTTCCCTTCCTCTCTCTCTGCCTGCCTCTCTGCCTACTTGTGATCTCTGTCTGTCAAATGAATAAATAAAATCTTTAAAAAAAATAAAATAAAATCATAAGAGAAAATTCATTTACAATACTGTACTATATTGCAAAATATCTGCATGTATGTGGACCCATGCAGTTCAAAATTGCATTGTTCAAGGGCCAGCTGTATATAGATTTGCAAGCATTTTATTTTATATCCGTGTGATTTGGAGGAATGATCTCTAGACAAGAAAGCAGCAGATCTTGAGTTCAAATCTTACTCAGCCACTTTTTACTCTGATCTTGCACAAGTCAGCTTTCTGTGCTTCAGTTTTCAAATCTGCAAACTGAAGTATTCTAACGAAATGCTCGTTGAGGGCCTATTCAGTTGTTTAATGCTATGTTTTTAGAACTAAGTATGCGAAGCCCTTCAAGGTCCTTGAACACTGCCTAACATCATTTCAATATTCTCCTGAAAGCAAATATATGTGATTAATTTTCCTAAGAAAAAAGCATTTGCATATCAAAAGGTATTTTTCATTTTAACATAGGCCAGCTCCTGTCCCAATTACCACCAAATTTTCATTAATAAAGTAATGCTGTCTCATTTTAACCAATTTACAGTCAAGAGAAAAGAGATCTGAAAAGTATCCATTCATCCATTCATTTGAACTGTATCTCAGAGAGCAATTATGCACTGGTCTTTTCAGTCATCAAAACCAGACAAGCTTCTAGAAAAAAAAAAAAAAAAAAAAAACAGATGCAGAGAGACAGAGATAGATAGAAACACAGAAAGATGGACAGAGAAATGGAGAAAAAAAGAACATGGAGACATTTTGTAAAGTACAAAGCAAAAAAAAAAAAAAAAAAGTAAATATAGATGGCTGCGAGGACCTAACTAGAGAATTAGCCAATTAGTGAGTTCTATTCCTTTAGGTGGCTAGAAACTTTAAATTCCCTTAGGCAGTCCAACAGACAGTGGTTACAGCAGGAACTGAGTCTCAGGAGATGTGAAGTTCAATGTCATAGTCAGTAATTCGTAGCTGTTGGGCTAGTAATTTAACCTCTATGAACCTCAATTTCTCATTAGTAAAATGAGAATAACAATAATCTCATAGAATGTACTGTGGGTTAACCGACAAAATACATGTCTAAACACAAATCACATTTATCAAAGTGTTTAGTTATAGAGTGTATTCTCACTACCTGTTGGTTATTGGTAGAAATCACTCCTCCAAACTGCTATTTCACTTTATGAACCATCTTTAGCTAATCCATTGGTGCCTTTCACAGCAAATTTATCATCCTAAACCCAGCTCTGTAGGGTTAAGTTGATTTCAACCTATACCACCTTAGACATGTGAAAGTATGCTGGAAGAAAAAACCATCAGAAAGTAAATTGAGGGGCACCTGGGTGACTCAGTTATTAAGCATCTGCCTTCAACTCAGGTCATGATCCCAGGGCCCTGGGATCAAGCCCCGCATTGGGCTCCATGCTCAGCGGGAAGCCTGGTTCTCTCTCTCTCACTCCCCCAGCTTGTATTCCCTCACTCGCTGTGTCTCTCTCTGTCAAATAAATGAATTTTTTTAAAAAAAAGTAAATTGAACTTATTATGTTAAAACTAAGGTTGAATTATAAAGGAGAATTAGGATTTTTTTTTTTAGTGACTAGGAATACTCTGTTCTATCACAACTCCATCTTTTAACATATTTTTGTTTTCAACAGATTCTGACCCATTCAGTCCCAATTTCATTATAAAAATGGACTGTGACCCAGAAAAGACCAACATGTGACAATCCCATATGAGAGTAGTTGGTCAGATTATCTTCAATGACAGAGAGGATCTTGCAAAATCTAAAGAAGTAAAATATTTAAATCCAAGGGGCCACAGAAAAATATTTTTAATATTTTGTAATAATTTATTGTACTAATAAATTAGTGTATCAGGCAGTCATTCTCAAAATGTAGCCCATGGACCAACATGGGCTGCCACACTCCTTATTCAAATTCAACATGACCATTAACAAATATTTATTAGGCATAAAATATGCCAGAGACTATTCTAGATGTTGAGGATACAGTGATAAGTAAGATAGAAGAAACCCTTGCTCTCTTGGACTTAGAATCTAGTGTCCAGAGACAGACACATAAACATTAAGAATATATATTCTGTGCCAGATGATGATAAGTGCTTCAGGGAAAAATAAACAGTGAAGAGGCATAAGAATGCCACAGTGGGAAGAGAGATTCAATTTTAAATACTACAATCAGAGAAACCCTCACCAAGATAAGATCTGAGTAAAGATCTCAAAAAGATGAGTTATAAGCCATTTGCATATCTGGGGAAAGAGAATTCCAGACAGAAGAACAAGGCAGAGGTGCTCAGTTGACGAAGTACAAGGAGGACTGTGTGGCCAACCTCTTTTCTAACTAAACTGTTTTTCATCAAATACAGTGAGTGAGTCATGGGATATTTTGGTCTTCTCAACATGACCTCCTTCAAAAGTCAGTTAAGTCTTCAGATACACTGTTGCAAATTGAGCTCTGGACAGTGAAGACCACCCAATACTCACAACAGGAAGCAATTATAAATGAAACAGTCCAAATGAATATCACATCACAGCCTCTGAAATCTGGAAAATACAACACCTATGAGTAAAGATCGAGGAATAGCAATCATGTAATAATGCACTCATTCATTAGTCAGCAAATATTTGGCAAGCACGCAATAGGTTTCGTATATTATTCTTTGCTATTCATATGTTACACATATCATATATAATATATATTATATATAATAATATTCATATATTATTCTATGTTATTATTATAAAGAATACAAGAAAGCAGACTACATTTTCTAGCATCCTTGTCTTGGACAGATAACAGGAACACATTCACATAATCATGTGGTAAAACAACTCATGCTCATAAAATCAACATTCCATACCACCCAGCACCATCAGGAACATTCTGAAAACAATTTCAAGTCTCACATTACATCCATAGCAATCTCTATTTACAGATAATCAACAGATAACCAACTTAACATTATTCACAAGTACTGGATAGCATAGATTCTGAAAGAGATGTAAACAGATTATATTCCTTCTCTCCTAGTAGAAATGAAATTTGCATAAATCAAAACAAGGAATAAAAAGGTATTTTACAGAAAATTCCCACTTATCCTTGGGCTGGACAATCCTTCTGGATTTTGTGGATGAAGGAGACAGTACAGCCAATTCCCTCTGGTTCTTCTATTTCTACAGTAAACAGCTATTGTATTTGTCTTCCCAATGTCCATTCTCCCTTTGTCTTAAGGAATCACCCTCCTTTCTGAGTCAGTGTGTTCTGATTATGACTAACAACTTCAGCAGTGAGCAAGCAAATGAGACTGAGGCAGAGTTTTCCATGCCCCCGCTTGCAGGACCAGATTCATGAGTGTGTGGAATGTGCAGGTGTACACACTTGGAAAGGCATCACACTTATTTGATGCTCTGTAATCTCGGTTTCAAAATGCTAAGAGTGTGTTTTGTAAATGAAGTCTGAGACCTTAGAGTTCACATGAACACAGAAAAAACACATACAATATGCATCATTCTCTGCTGCTCCATTCACAGATAATATTTGCATATAGCATGCTGGGGGGAGGCCTAATTATTATCAAAGTCCTCTCCTTAAATATTTCTTCCATAGTTATCATTTATATATTCTCATGTAAATGGCACCTGTTGAAGGACAGTATTCAATGGGAACAGTGCCATGACAATGGTGACCCTAGAGTTTTGCAAAGCTCTGGCCCTGTCTTAGTTTGAGTTTCTCCATATACAGTGGTATGTGTCGAAGTACCTTATTTGGGAAGTGATACCGGTATAAAGGAGTAGAAGAGTGAGAGAGGAAAAGTTAACAAAGGGTGCATATATGAGCAAGTTACTGCTGTAGGCGACTGGATATTCATCCTACGAAAGACCTTCTGAGAATCTTCATGGAACATATGCAGAGATTCCTATCCCTCACTGATTGAAAGTCAACGCAGGAACATTAACTCTCTAGCATTTCTGGTTTTCCCCTTGATTGCCATACTCCTACAGCCAGAAGAAGTTCTTGGACAAAGAAGTCCAGAAGGTGGCAGGCATAAAAGGAAAAGGTACACAGTTGTCTTAAAGTGGGTTGAGGGGATATGACTGACAGAATCTACTAGAGATTCTGATATGTGTCCATGATGTGCTGCTTAAGTGTCAATACTTATCTACTGTGCATCTGGTATATGCTAGGCATACTTCTAGTTTAAAAGATACAAAGTTGAAAATGACAGATTAAAATCTCTGTCATTATATAACTTGTAGACCAATGGAAAAGATACTAACTAAAATATACAAATATATGGAGCAGGTTTTCTGAAGTTCAGGAAGTTGTAACTATATAATGATGATTTGGTCTTATCTAAGAGATTAAAGAAAGCATCCTAGAAAAAACATTGTTTGAGAGGAGAAAAAAAAGAGTGAACTAAGAAATACCTCCAATAAATTGTAAAAGGGAAATATTGGTAGAATGCAGAGATTTAGAAAAATTTAAAAAGAGGAAAGAGGAAAGGAGGAAGGAGGAGGAGGAAGACCATGACAGTAACAAGAGGAAAGGCAAAAAAGGCAAGCAGGGGCCAGATCACTCATTGACCATAAAGACAATGTTAAAACCTTTACTCCTTAAAATAAGAGCAATGAAAAACCACTGAAAGATTTTAAGAAGGAGATGTGTGTGGCAAGAAAACAATGTGTGTTTTGAAAAGACTGCTACACTGATCTTGCAGAGATCGTTTTAAAAAAGTGAAGAGTAGGTGTGAGAAGTACCCTTGAGACCATAAGTAGCACACAGTAGAACAAAAATGATACCTTGGACTAGATAGTCATAGAGTTAAAAAGTAGATGGACAGATAAAAAATTGGCAGGACTGGCTGATGAATAAGATAGAAAGAGTACCCGTGAAGATACTTCTTCCACTTCTGACTTTTGCTCATTAGAGACCCATAAAGGGAAGCACATGGTCTTGTTTATTGCTATCCTTCAGTAACTAATATAGTGTGCCTGGACCATAGAACATGTTATATATATTTCCATATGTTACATGTATAGCTATATATAGTTAGAGTTATACATAGAGTTATATAGGGTTATATATAGTTCGAGATATATATAGTTTTATAGTTAGAGTTATATAGTTACATTCGAATAAATTTTTGATAAATATCATGGAAGGAGAAATTTAGGGAAGGGAAATTGTTTCAATTTGTATGTGCCTTTAAGACCTCCAAGAGGAAATGCTGAGAAATTAGTTCAAATAATCAGTAAGTAGCTTACTAGTCTCATCTGGAGATAAAACTCTGGGAGAGTTGCAGAGATTTGATAACTGAGACTCTGGCCTCAGAGATTGCCTGGGAAGAGAATTCAGTTTGGGAAGAGTCTCTTGAGGAACTTGATTGTCCACATATTAAACAGCAAATCAATTTCTCCTTTGAAAGCTTATGTAAATATTGGTGTTATTTTGATATAAATAAGATGGAAAGATAGTCGCTTTTGGTGTTTCTTCTTTGCTTTGTTGTTTTTTTATATTCCCTTGATTTCTCAATCTCTTACAGATAATTTTGTTTTTCTCTCAGACATTATTTCCATCCAGACACAAATACACAAGTGGGTCTCACATCTCAAAAGTCTGTGATAAAGCTTAACACAGCTTGAAATATTATAAATAAGAAAACTATTCAACAGTGTTTTCAAAATAGCTTTCTTTAGCCTCTAAATTTTCCAAAATGCGGAAATAATTATATAATAATTACTTATTGGGCCATAATGCCAAATAAAATTAAATGGAAAGAAGGCACAGAGTTGTCAATAAAATCCCAGAAACAAAACAACTGCTTCCTTGTAGGTCGATACAGGAAACAAACAAACAAAAAAACCTTTTTCTAATGGTGTTTTTTTTTTTTTCCTAACAGAAACAGAATATACACATCAAATGAAAGTTTATATCTTCTATCTGGCAATAGTGTACACAAGCAGAAAAGAATTTGGTCTCTGGAATCCTGTAACCATACACCAAAAACAGAAAAACAGTAGTTAAATAAAATCTAAAGCACTGGAAATAAAGCCAAAGAAACTGGAACTTTAGAAATTCTACTTATTTTAAAACTTACTTGAGTTTAGATTTTCCTTGTTTGTTTAAGCCCTCACACTACAGGAGAGAGAGTAAATCTAAATGAGGGTAGGTAATATCCCCCATATCATGAAGAGGTAATAAATGCATCTCTGGGATTTGGATTAAGGAGTGCCTGAGACCAGGGCTCTCTTCACCAAACCATGCTTATTCATTTTTATCTCTTTGTGAGTTCCTCTATTAAAATGAGTCCCTGCTCTATCATGTAGATTAACTCAAGGGTCATTGTTCTGAATATGCAAGAGAAATGAAATATGAAACTCACATTTGAATTTTGCCAAGTCATCACCACCTCTGATCAATGAATTGAAAAGAAAACAAAGAAAATGTGGGCTTACAGAGTTGTATCCAAAGGTCAATCATTTCATTAGGTGATAGCAGCCTTTAGTTATTCAGAGCTGATTTAACTTCAACCAAAACTACGTGGCAAATTACCCAGCTGTGAATACCATGTAATTGGCTCTTCACCCTGCTTCTGGGACTATAGACATGAAATAGAAGTGAGAATCAAACTCACATAATTTTAGACTTTGGAAAAACTATTGGCATAAATAAGGAAAATGCTCTTAAAAATCTAACAAAAAGTACCCCTGAAACAAATAATACATTATATGTTAATTTAAAAAAGAAAAAAAATCCTGCTTACAAATTTATATTATATAGTCTCCCAGCCCTGAGGTGTTTGTTAAGAAAATGATACATATTTATTTCTGGATGAGTTATTAGGAAATCTATTTAATGCATTGTCAATAAAGAGTTAAAATTTAAAGCTGTTTTAAGTTAATAAAAACCAATTATTTTTTTAAAAAAGTAAATAAAAATATATAAATGGTCTTGTCTTTAAGAAACCAAACTTAGTAGGAAATGTTTCCTATAGTGATTATATTCTGTTCATTACATTTTTATAAACATTTAGTCAAGTGTAGAGGTGTCCCCAGATGAAAAGCTCTGGCCTCTAACTGTCCTCTGACTTGCAGACTCATACCTGCTACTCCATATTGGCTTCTCTACTAGTTGTGTCACAGAACTCTCTCAAACTTTATAATGGATTGCTATCTTCTCCCTCCAAATCTGACAATCCCTTAGCTTGCCCTAGGACAAACTATTCAAGCCACCCAGTTGCTTAAGTCATAAACACGAGAGTCATCTTATTCCTTCACATTTCACATGAAATTTATCAGCAAATCCTATTGTTACCACATCCAAAATATGAAGGGGATCCATACGCTGGTCTCCAACTCTGCCACCACAGCATTGTCAAAACCACAGTCAACCCTCTTCTGCATACCTGTATTAGCCTCCTGCCTAACCCCTCTGCTTCTAAACTCACTCACTAATCAAATTAATAGTTGCCATAATGATATTAGAAAAACATAAACCTGATGGTGCCATTTCCCCACTTAAAAACCCTTCACTAGTGTCCAGATGAACTTTGGAAAAAACGAATGACCAAACAACCAAACTCCTTTTCATGGTCAAAAGTGAAATCCTACAGGACTAAGCTCTGCCTTCCATTCCCACCTTCCCCCTACCGCCACTTACCATGTCATCACCGCCACCCAGCCACGAGGCCAAGTCAGAAGCTGATCAGACACACGGAGGTCTTTCTGACTTTCTGCATGTGCTATCCCTTTTGCCTGAATTTTCTTCATTCTGCTTATCTTTGATTGTTCCTTTGATTGGGCAATCCTTTGATTGTTTGATATTTCTGGACTCAGCATAAGTGTCATCTTCTTGAAGAGTCCTTCCAGAGTCACCCAATTTGAAGAGAAACATCCCCTACCCTCACTCTTACTCTCCACCCACCAGCCTGGTCTTTGCTTTCTTCATAGCACAGCAACAGGTAATTAGATGTTGATTAGTTTGTTTACTTGCTTATTCCTTGTTTTACCTAAAAGACTGTGAGTTCTGTGAGGGCTGGGCTTTGTTTTATTCACTAATTCGTACCCAGCCGCTGGAACATCGTAAGTACAAAGTACATATTTTCTGAATGAATGCATGATGCAGTGAAATAATAAATGCTGTTCCCTGGAGAATCGCGGCATGCATCTTCAAACAGCCTGGCTGATTGTTGGAGGAGATTATGAAAAGGACATGACCTCTGGTTGACCCTTGAGCTAAACCGGGGCAATCAGAGGCTCCTCATGCCCTCGGAATATACTTCCTGCCCACCAATCCCATAGCCAAAGTCATTTTCAAGGACATAATGTTGAGAAAGCAATGTGTCTTCAAAATCATCTGGGTGGTACGCACAACTGAATCCCATTAAGGCCTCTGTATAAACTTTTAGATTCTGTCAGGCGAGTGCAGAGGTCTCCTTAACTTGCTGCTTGGAAAGACAAGCATCAAAAGTAAGTTCCCTTCCTTGCTAAAGCTGTCATCTACCAGTCTGGAGGGGTCTGCCTCTTTCTTTGGTCTTTCCTTGCCCTGTGTGTACAGGGGTCGTGTTGCAAACCAGCACTGATAACGTACTGAATTCAAAATGCACCATGACTTAAAAAGCAAAAACCAAAACCACAATGTGGCAGTTTTTGCAGCAAAAGGATGACTTTTCTCTCTCCTTTGAAATATGCTAACCATAGAATGTTCCACTGATGTCTTAAATTTCACAATTCTTCTTAGATCTTGGCTTTTATTTTTAACCTTGTTCCCAGTTTAAAATGAGTGTTTGTTTCGGTCAGCAGCCATGTTGCCATGTTGATTTCAGAGGAGTGAAATGAGAATTTAAGACTTTTATTTCCAGAAAGTCAATTATTTTGAATGTGATGAGAAACTGAAGGCTCAAAGACTTCTAATCCCTCAATCAGCATTTCCCAAAAAGATTTTTCTAAGAAAAACAATTGTTCCAAGAAGCAGTGTTATACAAATAGACATACATACATATCTATATACATACATAAATACATACAAAATACCTACATATAAGTATATTTATGTACAAAATGTTCATGTAGTCAAATATATATAGGAAATACTGAGTTAAACAATGTTAAATAGGCCTCATAATTGCTGATCATCTTGGAACCTTTTCTAATATGTGGATATGATTATGAATTTCCAGAGTGGGATAAAATACTTAACATTTCCAATTTTATTTTACCCTGAAGTCCTTATCATCTGTTATTGTTTAGTAGAAGCATTGTTCTACAGAATATAGAAAATGATTTTCTAGAGAGAGAAATTGAATTCTAATTCAAGAATTTTTAAATTTTAGATCCAGAAGTAATTTCAAGAGATCATATCACTCAGCCTCTTGACCATATGTCACAACCTCAAATGAATACAACATCTGCCAGATCAGAAATGGTTCTGTTGGGCTATGTGGGGACTGTGGCACAAAACAAAGCATAGATCCAACACAGAGGAGAGAGGAATGATTTAGCTTCAGCTATAATGTAGAACCAATGTTCCAGATAACTTTATTTTCCATAAGAAGCCAGAAACTTTGAGTTTGTATTAAAGCTCCCCATTTTTATATATTTATAACTATTTCAAAAGAGTATTTTTTAAACACTGCACGGACCAAATAAAAATACCTATAGGCCTGATTCATTACATAATTCAACACTTTGCAATTTGATTTAAAGTGCCTACTGTAGATATTTGTCTATTCTGTCTTTCAAAATTATGTACCTAATGTCTCATCCTAATATTGTTATATTTGTAACTATCTTTGATTTACTTTTTCCTTATGATCTTCTGTGAACCCTCCAATTTGGCCAGTCTTTTAACTGGAAAGCATAAATAACACTAGAATAGTCAAATTTCTCTTTGCATTTAACAAGGAAGGGCCAGATCATGGGACTAGTGTAGATGATGTCCTCTAAGATAAGCTTTGTTACATTAAAGAGATCCACTTACTGTCGTGCATTCTATAATATCTTATTCTACTCAAGTAGAAATTTCAAAAATAACTCATTAAAGACCATTTCAATATCATAAATATCAGATTTTTCAAGGGAAAATTGCATAGGTCCTGGAAATAATCATTTTAATATCATTAGAACCTAGGCTTATTGTTTATAAAATAGGAAAAGAAAAATTAGCAGCATAAATAAGAGCATGAGCATTGGAGTCAAAAACCTCAATGTTCCAATCCCAACCCATCTCTTACTGGCTGGCTGACCTTCAGTAAGTCATCCTTCCAGAGTCTTGGTGTCTCAGTGTCTAGGTTTAAATGGAGAAAATATTAGTAACTTCTTCAACAGGATGCTCATGATTACATTTGTATAACACAAAGTAATAAAATTTAATCAATTGAAAAGAGCTCTGTGGTTATCAGGTTGTAAGGCTGGGATGTGTGCCTATTAAGGGATAACATGAAAAGATTTCTTTGTGATGATGGAACAGTTTTGCATCTTGAATGTGATGGTGGTTACATGAATAGATGCATATGGAAAAATTTCACAAATTATTTACACCAAAAAAGAAATGCATGTAAAACTAACATAATCTGAGTGTGTCCTGAATTCAAGTTAATATCTTGCTAATGTCAGTTTCCTGGTTTTAACAATATACTATGATTATATAAGATATTATACTGGGGAAAGTTGAGTGATGGATACACAGAAACTCTATACTATTTTAAAACTTCTAGTGAGTCTTAAACTCTTTCAAAATAGAAAGTCTAAAGAAAAAATCAGAAGAAAAAAAAAGCTTGCTGAGAGGATTATGTATGATAACGGTGCAAAGAACTTAGCATAATATCTGGCACATTATAAATGCTGTCTAAGTAGTAGGTATCATTGTTTTATTCTTATTAAGTCTAGGAATTAAGGCTTAAAATTATGAAACTAGAGTGTGTTTCACTGAGAAATGAGATGAACTTTATCAGTTATCAAAGGAGGCAGCTCAAATCAAATTTTGAATATGGAGAGCAAGAGAAGGGCAAAAGATAATATCATTAAGAACTCATCAGCCTCAAACTCATTTCTCATTGCCCACCTACCATCACTTCAGTCACTTGACATTATACCCAGGAATCATTAACTTGATACTGAAATATTTGTTTTGCTTTAAAGGGTTGCATAATTTACTGTAAATGTCACCCTAAACTTTTCCATCCTTATGCACTTTGATACTAATGATGCTTTGAATACTTACAGCTTACTAATAGCTATAATACATTATAAATAGTTTGTTACCTAATTACCTATTTTAATTCATAGCAGGGCTTAAGCAGGAGGCAAAAATAAATTGTGATAAATCTTCATAGACAAGTTAATCTAAATTTCTGACGAAATTCAAAAACTTCCCCTCCTCTTAAAGTAAACTCAGAAAATAGATTTATCAGAAGACATATGTATATGAATCTTTACTTTTTTCTTTCCAGATACACAACTGTTTTTAAAATACTAAGTTTAATGTTTTAACTTTAATGAATAACTATGAAAAATGTGTTTTAATTGCTAATTAATTGACATATGTCTAAAATAACCTATAGCCATACAAATATTCTGATTAAGGTAAAAGAGAGAAGCATATGAGGGATGCCTGGGTGGCTCAGTCAGTTAAGAGTTTGCCTTCGGTTCAGGGCATGATCCCAAGGTACGGGGATTGAGTCCCACACTGAGCTCTGTGCTCAGCGTGGAGCTTGTTTCTCCCTCTGCCTGCTCTGTCGCTCCCCCTGCTTGTGTGCTTTCTTTCTCTCACTCTCTGACAAATAAATAAGTAAAATCTTAAAAGAGAGAGAGAGAGAAGCATGTGATTTGGGATGAGAAGACATGGGTTCTGTCAAGTTTTATTTTATTTGACAAATTTTATTGAGCTAATAGTATGTGCCAGTCATTTTTCTAAGCATTAGGCATACAGCAGAAAGCAAGACAAAGTCCTTATTTATCCTTATGGGGCTTACATTCTAGTAAGGAAAACAGGCAAAGAAATGAACACAGAATAGGGCATGCTAAAAGAAAAATGATGTGGATCCATAACAAAAAAGTGAGGGGTGACAGAGAGTGATGGGACTAGTTATAAGATGGTCAAGGAAGGCCTCTTCGAGGAGAAAGCCTTTGAAAAGAAATGAAAATGAGGAAGTAAGCCACTTGAAGATCTAACAGAAGGGTATTCCTGGAAGAGAGAGTAGCAAACCCAAATGTCCTTAAGCAGGACAGGTGTGGCAGGTCTAAAGAACAGGAGAAAGCCACGGCAGACTGAACAGGGAGGCCTAGCTTCACACCGTTTTCCAAGTCAGAAACGTCGGCAACTTTTCCCAGCCCTGTGAACAAGGGACTTAGCCTCTCTAGCCCCAGTTTGCATGCACAAATGGACCTGTAAATGTACTCTTATGACATGTAATTTAAATTCTACATTGAAAGTTAAACACCCTTAGAGGGCTGACCACAGTCTGTATCCAAAATCGACATCGGGTTCCAGTTCTACCCTGGGCAGAACAGAAGGGATATTTTCATAGCATGTGGTTCATAAATATTGTATACATTTAAGAAAAGGTCCAAAAGTATAAAGAACATGAAAAATCTATAGCAATTGCAACATGTGAAAATGATGCCTTGTATGTGGCATGTTTTCACCCTGCAAGTATCCTTTTGGAAATCTGCTTTCTTCCACAAAAATATTTAATATCCTTCAAATCATTAAATATCCTTAAAAAAAAAAAACAGAAGCTTTTGATTTATTCATACAACACCCTGCCATTGCACATTTTACCTATTTCCAGGCTCACATAATTCTAAATTATGCTATGATAAACATACTAGTATGTAAATCTTTGCATATATAGTTGTATCTCTAGTGTAAAAAAACAAAAAAAAAATTTTCTTTAAAATAAAATTTCTGAACCAATCAAAATGTATATAAAAACTTAATGCATTTGGGGATGCCTGGGTGCCTCATTTAGTTAAGCGTATGACTTCAGCTCAGGTCATGATTCCAGGGTCCTGGGATGGAGCCCTGCATTAGGCTCCCTGCTCAGGAAGAAGCCTGCTTCTCCCTCTCCCTTTGCCCTTCCCCCTGCTCATGCTCACTGTCTCTCTCCCAAATAAAAAAACAAAATCTTAAAAAAAAAATTGTAATGCATTTAACATATTACCATAACTCTCTCTCCAGAAACATTCTAATTACCCTTTCAATAAGTGCCCAGCAAAATATTTCTGAGCCTTCTAGAGCTTTTTTGAGACCTCTCCAGCCCTCTTTATTACTAATTTTATAAGGTTTCTTGTGTCCACAGCAGTTTTTGTTTGTTCCTCCAAAGTAGTGTCCTTGCTCCAGACTTCTTCATCACCCAGATCTAAACCCACATAAGTGTACACATTCAAAGGCATGTTGTAGCGTGTACTATTGATTCTGTACATGACTGCCTTCCTCAGCCTTTTCCCTGGCTAACAGTGACACACTTCTGTTTAGGTGTCAGATTGCCAACAATGTACTTGAAGAAAACCAGTTTCTCTTCTAAGCCTAGGGGAGGGGGGATGAATATTTATTTTTCTAATCCAATGCTAGGGGATTAAATCATTATTTTTCAAATTCTGCTGTCTTTGCCACTAATTAGGGGCATGTGAACCATGTAAATGAAACATTACAGGAAATATGCTAGCGTCCTCTGGAATAGTAATCTATCCTCCACAGATGATATGAAAGAAGTAGTTCTCTTGGCTGCCCTTGCCACTGCCCTGCTTCCTGCTTTTGAACAGAAATGGGATACACAGTCATCTGGCACCCATCATGTAGTCTTAATAAGTTCTGGGTGAGGGACGCCTGGGTGGCTCAGTTGGTTAAGCGGCTGCCTTCGGCTCAGGTCATGATCCCAGCGTCCTGGGATCGAGTCCTTGCTCAGCAGGGAGCCTGCTTCTCCCTCTGCCTCTGCCTGCCTCTCTGTCTGCCTGTGCTCACTCCCGCTCTCTCTCTCTGACAAATAAATAAATAAAATCTTTTTAAAAAAATAAGTTCTGGGTGATAAGCAAACAGGTCAAGAATGGTAGAGCAAAAGACAGAAAGTGCCTGGTTTCTTGACATGACTCAGACACTGCAAATCTTGAAGATCATCTGGGTTTATTAATTGACACTTATAAACTAGGCTCCTACCCTCTCTCAGAAGCCAGGAGACAATGGCCCTATCTTTTTCAATGGTTGCTCTTCAAAGGGATGGCTCCCAGGTCTTTATGAAATAAACTTTTGGTTTGTAAAACTGAGAAGAGTCTGAGATAAGATTTCTAACTCAACAGAGCAGTGAAAGAATTTATAGTTGCAAGTTTTTAAAAATAAATACTCTAGAAAAAGGTATCTAAGGGCCCATAGTCAGGGAGAAACCTGTCTGATATTTCATCAAGCCCAGAAGAACAATGAAGGCATCTTAATCAATGAATGTGCGTTTGTCCTTATGAACTCTCCTAATCACTTCTCCTTCTGAAAACCTGTGCAAAGGAATCAAGTGAGCCTCTCGTGACCTTTTAGCAAATTCCTTTTTCCCAAAGTTGGCCAGAGTCAGTTTCTGTTGTTTGCAACCAAAGTCCCTCTGATAAATCAAGGATTGCATTCCTTACATTTCTTTGTTTTAAACAGTGGGAAATGAGATTACATTTTCCACTGAGAGTAAAGTAGACCAGATATGGTAAGAAAAAGACCAGCAATCTGGATTCTAGTTTTAGTTTGGCCCCCATTTGTATGAGGTCTGAGGCTCATTTTCCTCAATCTAACAAATGTCTATGAGGGTCTCTAGATCCCTTCCAAATGTGATATTCCAAAATTCTGTAATAATTTGACCTGTTAAGTGCCTTTTTATAAAGATTTTATTTATTTATTTGAAAGAGAGCACAAGCGGGGTGGAGGGGCAGAGGGAAAATCAGACTCCACACTGAACAGGGGACCACCACCCCCAGATCATGACATGAGCCAAAGGTATGGAAAATAAAAAGATCATTTCTTTAACCCAAATTTTCATTAGCTAGAAAGAATAAAGATCCACAGGTAAGCAGAAATGAAATCACAGGCAGAATTTCAAACAGCAAGTTTGATTAGAGGAGTTCAAAGCAGTCATAATTTACTTGCTCTTCAAAGAAGTTTTTAGCATAGACCTGCACAAATTACCAATATAACATGGTTAGCAGGTACAAAGTAAAAAAGAAGAACTATCCTGAGTAGACAAAGAGTTGCCTTAGACACTGGGAATACTTCAGAACAGTAATATCAGAAAGGAGCAACACGACAAAGTAAGTGCCATAGAATAAATTCATTTTTCAGCAATCTGAGAGCAGCAATCCAGAGCAACGAAATAAAATCAGCGAGTCTCACCACATGGGGCAGCTGAAGCTGTAGTCTCCACAAAAGGAGGATAAATGGAATGTGTCATAGGGGATTAGGTGTTTAAGGGAGTAGAAAGTTCTTATAACAGCTGCTACTTGTGATGGATCTCAATGTTTTTAAATGAGTAGATAAGGTATTGAAATCCTTGCATTCGCAATCCTTTGGGAAAAGAAGTACAGTAAGAGACCGGAACTGAAAATTATTGCTAGAAAACATTGAACTGAATTTTAAATACACCATTTTTTTATTTGCACTGTGATTTGCACTCATCTTAGAAAAATTGCAGAACAAAGATGTACAAAAGAAAATTAAGAAAGCACATATTTCCATTATTTATACAGATGTAACTCTACTTTTTGATTTTTCCCTGAAACAAGAACTCAGGTATTCCAATAGGGGAATTTTTCCTTACATTACTAGCCACATACCTAGAGGCAGTGTGTTCAAAATGGAGGACTGGGAAGAGGTGAACTGTTAACTTTTCTGTCTCTTCATCTCTAACCATAAATAAAATTATGTAGATATTAGTTAAGAGTTTAGGAATGTCAATGGCTTAAACATAGTTTGCCCAAGTTTTTAGGTTAGGCTAGAAGGAAACCATATACCTCTACTAGTACAACTAGCTTTCCTCTCAGCCTGGCATCACTTCTTGGACAAAGGCTGTGGCAAGGATTCCCACACAATAGGTTTCCCTAAAAAGAAAATTATCAAGGAACAATTCCCTGCATTAATTCTTTAGGTTCTTCTCTAGGCCAGCACTACTCAGTCATGGTCCATGGGCAGTAATGATTATTTGAGTACATTGTCTATTGTCAGCACCTACTATCTCTAAGTTCTATCCACACCAGTAAGTAAAAGTGTGGTAGCACATAGCCCCACCTTTATCCTCCTGTTATCTGCAAAGCACTTGAAGAACATTTGGAAACTCTTGTGTGGCAGACTTAGGCTCCCATTGCAGGAGAGGTCATCTTTCTACCCTGGGCAGCAGACCTCACTGAATATCATTTAAGGCTCTATCAAAGGGACTAATGACAATTTCCATGGGTGTTACAGCATCAGCCAAAACAGCATTAGACTTTTCATTAAAAGGCAGCTGCTATTCTTTGAGATAGTGGCAGTGGCAGAGCCAACTGCACATATTTTAAAAGTAGTACCAACCAATCCAATACTTTAAACATGTAAATACTTCCTAGGGGGTGGGAGGTTCAAGCTGTGCAGTGAATACCAACTTATTTTTGCATTTCTTCAAAGAGAACAAAAGAAACAAAACTTGTTAACTTTGATCATTCAAACCTTGACAATATACCATATAAATCATTACTTCAAAAGAACATGATCAAGTTTTGACTTCCCCAAATTCAGCACCTAAGGAAGCGCAATAAAAGGTATTTATTGGTTAGTTTTGCCAGGGGCATTTTATCCTTTTAAAGGGAAGTACAAGATATTAGAACTTGTTATTTACTCTTATTGTACATGTAAGAGATTTGTGCTAAGATTAGATGTTGGAAAAAATACCATTCAGAAAGAAAGAGTGACTGAGGTGCCTTTTCTGCAGATTCTTTGTAAATTATCTCAAGATTCCCTCACTTATTTCTCAATCCATCTTAAAAAGTTAGGAAAGAACCCTGAGGTAAAGTATGAAAATAATAATTTTTGAAGAATTTTCCAAAAATTTCCACAATCCAAAATATCTTTCTCAAAATTTTACCCTGACAATTCACAAACCTATACCCCTGGGGCAAATAACACATTATATGTTAATAAAAATAATTAATAAAAAAAAATTAATGGAACAGAAAGTTCTCCCCAAACCCCTCCATATGCAAGTCTTGTGTGACTTTGGATAGATGGTTAAAAGTGTGAAAGAGATATTTTTTAAAAAATTAATATGAAGAACTGATCACTGTTCACTGGTGATTAAGTTGTGCTACCAAGAGAAAGGAATCCATCAAAATCCTTGAGGAGAACAAAGGCAGCAACTTCTTCAACCTCAGCCACAGCAACTTCTTCCTAGGAACATCACCAAAGGCAAGGGAAGCAAGGGAAAAAATGAACTATTGGGACTTCATCAAGATCAAAAGCTTTTGCACAGCAAAGGAAACAGTCAACAAAACCAAAAGACAACTGACAGAATGGGAGAAGATATTTGCAAATGACATATCAGATAAAGGGCTAGTATCCAAAATCTATAAAGAGCTGAGCAAACTCAACACCCAAAGAACAAATAATCCAATCAAGAAATGGACAGAGGACATGAACAGACATTTCTGCAAAGAAGACATCCAGATGACCAACAGATACATGAAAAAGTGCTCCACATCACTCAGCATCAGGGAAATACAAATCAAAACCACAATGAGATACCACCTCACACCAGTCAGAATGGCTAAAATGAACAAGTCAGGAAATGACAGATGCTGGCGAGGATGTGGAGAAAGGGGAACCCTCCTACACTGTTGGTGGGAATGCAAGCTGGTGCAACCACTCTGGAAAACAGCATGGAGGTTCCTCAAAAGGTTGAAAATAGAGCTACCTTATGACCCAGCAATTGCACTACTGGGTATTCACCCTAAAGATACAAATGTAGTGATCCGAAGGGGCACATACACCCGAATGTTTATAGCAGCAATGTCCACAATAGCCAAAGTATGGAAAGAACCTAGATGTCCATCAACAGATGAATGGATAAAGAAGAGGAGGTATATGTATATATAATGGAATACTATGCAGCCATCAAAACACTGAAATTTTGCCATTTGCAAAGACGTGGATGCAACTAAAGGATATTATGCTTAGTGAAATAAGTCAATCAGAGAAAGACAACTACCATATGATCTCCCTGATATGAGGAAGTGGAGATGCAGTGGGGGGGGAGGGCTTAGGGGGTAGGAAAAGAATAAATGAAACACAATGGGATCAGGAGGGAGACAAACCATAAGAGACTCTTAATGTCACAAAACAAACTGAGGGGGGCCCGGGGGAAGGGTGTAGGGAGAGGGTGGTGGGGTTATGGACTTTGAGGAGGGTATGTGCTATGGTGAGTGCTGTGAAGTATGTAAACCTGGTGATTCACAGACCTGTACCCCTGGGGCTAATAATACATTATATGTTTATAAAAATTTTTTTTACAAAAAAGGTGTGCTACCAATACTATCATGACTGCTATGGTGTGATGTAGGATATAATTAGATTCATCCACAATAGCTAGGACCAGTGATACACCAAACAAGTAGATACATATTCTTACATTTCTCTGTTAAAAACATAATCTGACACAACCCTTATAGAACAATATCAGATTCTTTGCCATAATGTTATCTCTATTTTAAAGAGAAAGGACTACAGTGAAGCAGATATATTATGCTAAGAATCAGGTATAATCTCCTTGCCATAGACTGCATAAGTTGGAATTACCTGTCTCTTGGGCTCCTGTCATACAACCATGCCTCAAAACCAGTCTCTTCTGACTTTGCACTCATTTTCCTCTACATGAAATGCTCTTCCTTCACCCAGTCTTCACAGAGTTATTCCTTCTTAAAAGAGCTACTACTTCTTACAGTCACTTTCTTATTTCAGTTCAAGTGTTAACTTTTTCAGAGAAATATTAACTGAACAATCTAACCTCATACCCTAGGTAACTCTTTATGCTTTCACATTTCTTATTCCTATCTAAAAAGCTAATATATTTCATATTGTCTTTTTGTCCCTACAAGAATATACATTCTATGGGAACAGGAACCTATATATCATGTTTATCATTATATTCTTATTTTCTATAAGACTGTCTGGAATATTTGTTAAGGAATGTGTGGACTAAAAGTACAGTGCTTTCCAAGGAAGAAAATTAAAGATTTTGTTTCTTCAGTACTGGTAGGTGCCTAATACAATACTTGACATGTCATGATCACTTTCATAGACGAGGATACAAAACACAGTTTAACCAAATGCTGATCACTACACAAGTGACCCTTGAACACTGGGGTTAGGGCTGCCAGTGCCCCCCACTCCCACATATTGAAAATCTGCATATAAGTTTTTACTTCCCCAAAACTTAACTAATAGCCTATTGTTGGCTGGAAGCTTTACCAATACCATACTCAATTAGTGCATATTTTGTACATGCACTACGTACTATATATACTGTTATAATAAAGTAAGCTAAAAAAAAAAAACAACTAAGGAAATCATGAGGAGGAGAAAATGCATTTATAGTACTGTATGCATCATAAAAAAAACAAAGAATCCACATGTAAGTGGACCTGCATAGTTCAAACCCCTGTTGTGTTCAAGGGTCAACTGTAATAAGAAAATGGTTAAAATAACTCCAGTGTCTTTCATGTGTTGTTGCTTGCTATCCATAGGTGAATAAAATCAAAGGCACAGGTAGTATATTTTTTTATATATATTTCAGTGGGAACTGTATACCTTTGTGAGAACTGGGTCTCAGAACTTCACTTAATGCTGCACTGAGGTATGTGTACTCGTCCATCTCTAATCAAATTAAACCAAGTCTATACCTTATCAGTCTTATGCTACACTCCCCAAAGTTCACATTTCCTGATGGAATTCATCAGAGATGTTCTGTGTTGCAACAGGATTGTCACCTTTTTTTTAACATTAAGCTATAATCTTATCCCAGGACATGACCCTTGGTCATTCCTACAATAGCTGTGATCCCCTTTTCATATTAGCACCAATAATAAATTTGGGAGTCCCATCAAGCCTAGGAATGATCTGTGCAAATAAATATTATCCCAGAATTAATGGTTATATTTTTAAACAATAATCTTGTCTTCCAACCTGCTAAGGAGCACACCTAAAAAATAATTAAAACATTGATAAATGATTGAAACCCAATCTGTCTCCACCCCAATTTCTGCCTGCTCTCACTACCCCTGAATTAAAGCAATTCCATCCAAGGAAAAAGTGAGTTGAATTTTAAAAGATTCCAACATCTTCTCGTTTGAGGTCCCACCAGGTTACCTCCAGCTTGTTTGGAATCTGGCTGCTTCATTATTGCTTTCAGCAGAATTAATATCAACTGCCTATTAGCTGTCAATGTCAATGTCTTTAAAATCCCTTCCCTGGATCCCTAATGAAAAGACATTAGATGATAAGGCAAGTGATTTCTCTACTTTCTTTCTGGTGTCTGACATCATTAATGTGATTAATGAAGTGGCCAGGGAACCCAAATCATTTGTCAACATTAGACTAGTACAATAGCCAAAGCTCAAAGGTGAGGAAGGTATGGGAACAAGTCTTCTCTTATCTCTATTCTCTACTTTATCAAGGAGATGAATGGCTTACCTGTGTGATCCTGTTTGTAATAGCAAACGGTAAGAAAATTACACACACGTTTATTTGCTTTCACATTAACTGTAATAACTAACAAAGAAATATTTTTAATTTTAAAGCTTCAAAATATATTCTAGGTGATTGAGTAATGATTATAAAATAAACAAATAGCCAGATCAGTGCCTTTTAAAAGGAATATAAGGAAGGTACACTTACCAAGAGAAGTGATTGGCTCATATTAGTAAGAAGTCTAGCAGTACTTCTGGATGGATGTACAGCACAGGCACAGCTGGATGTATCTTGCCCCTGCTGTACCTGTATTTCTCTCCCATTTCCCATTCATCCCTCCTTTTCTCTCTCTCATTTTCTTTGTTGTTTTCAAAATCCTAGGGTAAGACACACAGATGAAGAGCCTGTGAGTACTAAGAGAGAAAACTTTTCTCTCATGGTATTAATTTCCCAAAACTGATACAAACATAGTTTGCTCAGCCTTAGAGGATGAGAATACAATATATATTGAAGTGTTCACATGAGTCCAGTCCTGCAGCCAGGAGAAGTAATGCACTCCAATGTGAAACATACTCCTAAAAGCAGGGAACTACAATACTTTTTTACCCATAAAAGAAAATCAATCCTGAGTATCCAAATAATAATAAAATATCTACCATAGAAGCAGTAAGTGGATTTTAAGGAGAAACTATGTGCCTAGTAACACAACCTTTTTTTAAGATTTTATTTATTTATTTGAGAGAGAGAGAGAGAGATCACAAGTAGGCAGAGAGGGGGGCAGGGAAGCAGGCTCCCTGTGAGCAGAGAGCTAGATGCAGGGCTCAATCCCAGGACCCTGAGATCAAGGCCTGAGCCAAAGGCAGAGGCTTAACCCGCTGAGCCACCCAGGCACCCATAACACAACTTTTTTTCTCCTGCAGAGTTATGAACTGATGGGCATTCTTATGTGTGGCTGATAGGTGTATAAACTTTAGAATTTTCCTGGAGAGCAATTTGGAAACATTTTAAATATGAATATGCACCTCTATCAGGCAACTACCATCCTAGGAATTTACACTGAAGAAATAATAGTAAATCTTGACAAAAATGTGACTAAAGTGATGTTTATCTCAATGTATATAGGACATCAAAGAATTGGAAGCAACCCACGTGTCCAGAAAGTAGGGAAGAAGAGTAAAAACAGCACACTAAGTAACATTTTTAAATTCATGTATTTACTTGTCTGTTATTTATTTATTTGTATAATCTGAAAAGATATACAGTAAAAGGCTAGAAGTGTTGTTCTCTGGGTGGCTGAAACATGGGTGACTTTTCCTGCCTTCTTTTTGGTACTCTCTATTTATTAATTTGTCCCCAGTGAGTATAAACTTGTTTTGATTGTATAATGGCTGTATTCTGAGTTAGGGCAACTTGAACACACACCTAATTTATTCCAAATACCCTACCTAAGTAATACCATACTTGGTTGGAAGGCATGGTGAGCAGGACATAAGACAATTCTAAGGTGTCTTTCAAGACCAAGTATCAACTAGAAACTATTCTCTTTGGTGTCTGTCCTAAGCTAAAAGACTACACCTAGGAAATAGGGCATCCCTATGTTGGGGTCTCTGATGATGATTCAGGTTTTTGGCTCTGAGGGAAATCAGTAAAGACTGCCCCTGTTTACTTGCCACATGTGGACCTACTGATCTGAAAAGCCTAAAAAGAATTACACAGAAGAAAAAAATGCCCCCAGTCCCTGAAGTGGGGAGAGGGCTACCCCACTGGACCCCAATTTCACATATTTTAAAATTAATTCCAGATGCTATAATGATTTAGATGAAAAATACAAAATAGTTAAAACATTATAAGAAACTTCAGAAGAGTATTTGTGTAATCTCGCATTATACAAGATTCTCTTAAGCAAGATAGAAGAATTAAAGGTCCTATGTCATATTTCATTACATAAAAATTAAGGGTTTTTCATGCCAAATATGTCTTAAGTAGAATTAAAAGTGAAATGAGAGACTGAGGGAAATATTTTCAATGCTTATGTCATAAAAAGAGTTATTATCTGTACATTAAAAAATCTCTAGAAATAATTAGGAAAAAGAAAAGTAAAGAAACCATGGACAAAGATGAAATTCTAGTGGTTAATAAATATACAAGAATTCTCTTAACCCCTTAGGACTTAGCGGAACACAAGTTAAAAGAACAGCACTTGTTATGATAAGCATTAAGTGTTGTATGTAAGTGATGAATCACTAAATTCTACACCTGAAAACAATATTACACTACATATTAACTAACTAGAATTTAAATAAAATTTTGAAAAAACAACAAGGTATCATTTTTTCACTCATCTTATATAGAAACAATAAAGCAGTAAGAATATAATGCTGATGAGAAAATGGACATATAATTTCTGATATGTAATAATTAGTGAATTGCAATGATCCTTTTTGGAAAGTAACTAGGCAATAGCTGTTAAAATTGTAAATACTTACCACCTCTGACCCACAAATGTCAATAGGAATCCACTCTATAGAAATAAAAACTCTTCGTGTTACATGAACAAAGTATTGCAACAGTATTTATTAGGACAAAATAAGAAAAAATAAAGGGTCACCAACAGGGGAAATGGTTGGCTAAATCACACTTAATATCTATACAAGAATCCATACTTATCAAAAAGAATAGATTAAACCAGTAACTCTCAAAATCTGACCCTTTGACCCACAGTCCTGTCATCACTCCAGGAACTTGCTAGAAATGCATGTTCTTTGGCCCCACCCCGGACCTACAGTATTGGAATCTCTGAGAATGGAGCCTAGTAATGTATCTTAAAAAGTTAACAAGTCATCCAGGTGGTTCTGATACATGGTTAGATCTATATTGATTATCTTAAGAAATCTATTCATATTGTTAAATGAATATATTAATTCGCAGAGTAAAATGTTTAATGTGATACATTTCATAGAAACAAACATCTATCTATAAAGTACATATTTTTGACATGTACTCATATTTTTGTATAAGAAAGCAGAAGTTGTAGAATGATACACCTGCTGCCATTAACATTAATTAAGATGGGAAAGGAGGAGAGTGGAAAAAAATAACTTTCTCTTTACCCATTTCTGCTTCATTTTTCTGTGGACACAGTAAGCATATGTCCCTCTCCTAATCTCAAAAAAGACATTTAAACACTAAAGTAAAGAAAAAAAATAATCAACAAACCTAGTTTTTTACCTGACCTAGATCAAACAGACCCCAAACTAATTGGGTATCAATTTTGGTGAAAAGATTTTTCCTTTCACCAAGCCTTAACCGGCCTTCAGATCTAGCTAGTGATGGTTTGGCATGGCCCTTCATTCAGCAATGTCTTTTAAAGAGGTAGATGGATCAGAGCAAAGATTCTTGGATTTTGCATGAAGGGCTAAAAAGCACAATTCCTCTGGATTAATTTCTCCCAGCTACCTTTATTAAAGTTAAAGTTAAAACCCATCCATCGGACCCTCTGAAAAGATTATAGTCACTAAAAACAAACTGCAGATGCCAATATCTACAGTACAACTTCAGGCAATTTATTAAATGTGGATTTTGTCCACTCTTATTTTATCCCAATCCTTTCCATACTGCTTTAAATTATAAATTATAAATGTGTAAAATAATATTTCCTGTTTAAAACCTTAAAATCATTCATTGAAATATTATTTTAAGAATCAAGCAAGTTAAGTGTTGAGTTATTGTTTTTTTGGCTAACATTTCCTTTCAAGGACAAAATATTCCAACAGTATAACCTGAAACTAACCCTATCTATATCTGAAGTTTGTTAGAAAATACATTTACTTGAAAAGATCTAACAAATCAATAAATACACGAATGTGGAATCCAAAATTACATCCTAGGAAGTCACAAAAGCTAATAACTTGGGCCAAAATAATCATGGATTTTAGGTAAATCTAACTTGTGATGTCAACTTTTTCCTTTTAATTACTTAGCTCTTGAATACAGTCAATAGTCTGATGAGCTCTGATTATGGAGAACTCAGCTAAAAATATTTTGAATTAATAATCAGCTGCAATGTGACATTAAGAATTCTAAAACTCTAGTCCTGTCCCCCCAACCATTCTTTTTCCATGGCACAACTTTGGTGTTATAACTGAAGTGAATCTCTAATGATTAATGATGAGATGATTTGATTTTTGCATACTCAAGAAAATTAAGAATGCTTACTTGCCTTCAAAAAACTATATTCCACCAAAAAGAACCCCAGATTTAAAATTTTTTCAGGCTCAAAAAAAAAAAAAAAACTTCCATAATCTAGTATGTCATTCTTGTCTAAATGATTTCCAAGACAATGTCATAAAAATAAGTTTTTGCCACTAAACTTAAAATGATTAGATTTATATAATTTGTTTAACAAAGTTTAGTGTAATATTTTAGAAGTGAATCTCTTTTAATCTTCCAATTTTATTGGCTTCATTACTGTTGCAAAGAATTTCTAACCTATGATTACATCTATGCCTTTCCATAGAGCCACTCAGAGTCCCGAGGGAAAATAAAACAACCAATTTTACTATATGCTTTAGTTCTCAGCAGATACCAACAGAGAAAATCCTTTCTGCCTCAGCTCTGACATGTTTGCACCAAATTAACATATCTCACTAGTATAAGCAAATACTTTTTTTTCTTCCTTTAGGCAAATATTTGAGAACCTACTATGTGCCAGTTCTTGCTAAGCACTTCAAGTGCATGAGGAAAATCAAGACAGGGATTTGACAAAAGTAGTCTATGTTATAGTGAAGATCTCTCTCTAAAATGGTTTGTTAAATATTTTTTGTTAACTCAATCATTACTTAATCAGATATCTGACTTAACACCCATGCTATTTCCTATCCTGTTAATAACTGATCAATCTATTTTACTATTTGCTATGAATGTCTTACCACCCTCCACAGTGTTCCTGTAGATAATTCCCTTCATTGCCCAGTTGGTCACTGACACCTGATAAAGGAATAGATCCTATGTATATCCCAAAATTATTTTACTTCATTTCTACATCACTCTTTCTTTTATAAAAAAAAAAAAGTGTTCTGAAATGCTGGAACCAAGGAGAATGTTCTTACTTAAATATTGGGAATTTGTGTCTACATAAATTAAAGAATATCTTCCCCTGAAATGATTTACATATTGAGCTGAGAGAGCTTACCAGATTTATTTGTGGTCTTAATAGATGTTCAAACTATTAAATTAGGTTTAGATATTATATTCATGGTCTGCATTAATAAGAAAAAAAGAAGACAGTTGAATAGATTTGGAAACTATATGTTCAGAACAATGAGCATATTAAGTATGGAGAAAAAAATAATGTGGTTTTAGGAAAAAGTCTTTCTAGCTGAAGCTCTCATCCATGGCCTTGGGATTTTCTCTCTCTTTCTCATTAAATCTTTGTCTGTCCCATAGTCCTTAAAAGACTGCTCAGTAGAGGAAGAAAACCAATGTTGAAGAATTCATGTTACTGAAATCCCCACCAGTTGTTAATATCCCTCCAAAGCTATGGCCAGATTTTGCATGTGGTCAAGATCCTTTGGTCATCTTCTGGGTTTTGGATTATTGTAGTTGTTTAAGAATACCTTTCAATTTAGAGTCATGTCTACAAAATTCCTCCTGTTAACTGGAGGAATCACAAAACATTGAGACTGAAAAATTAAAGTTCACCACCCCCATCAGATAGTAGATTCCCCACATTTCTAGATGATTATCAAAAAAAAAAAAAACTTGCATACATTTACAACAACAAACTTTTAAAAGTTTTTAAAGAGTACTTTAAACTCCACAGTAGAATTCTTGGAAGGGAGTTCATAGAATCCACACCAGGATTTCATATTAAATCTACAACAAAGAAAGTATAAACCACCATCTCCAACCACTGGTTAGGAATGAAGATGATGGAGTTACAATGCCTGGGTTTGATACAGCTGTGCAGTCTTGCACATATTACTCTCTCCTTCTAATCTCTCTAAGTCTCAAATTCTTCACATATAAAATGAGGATAAAATTAATGCCTGTCTCAAAGGGTTTTGTGAAGATTAAATAAAATAAGGTCCTTAGTATAATGCCCAGCACACAGTTCCACTCTATCAATTCATGATTTAACATATATGGATGTGCTACTCTCTGGTCATTTTCAATACTTTTACCTACTGTTTTCTTTAATAGACTCTAAAGGATTTACCAGTCTTAATGATAAAACACGGTTCCAGAGAAACAGATTAGTATTTATCTTCTGTAGTATTTTTTTAATATTTGTTTTCTTATTCATAAATAACATCTTTTATCTCTGTTTTCTTCTTCCTACCTTCTCTGGTTATTTTAGGTTTTTTGTTTTTCCAACTTCTTAATTTCTTCATGTTTCCCTCCTCTTATAGGCATTAGGACTCTGATTACAGCTCCTGTAATCACCCATAGCTGGGCTTGAAAAAAAAACATAAAAGACACTAGAGAATCTCTTATTGCAGAATCAGGCTGAAATTCAAAATGTTATAACTAAGATGGAGTCTAAATTGAATGTCTAACAGTGAGGGTAAATGAGGCAGAAGAGAAAGAGAGTGATCTAGAGGATGGGTTGATGGAAAGGAAAGAAGCTGAGGAAAAGAGGGAAAGACAACTCAGAGCCCATGAAGAGAGGCTGTAAATAAAGAACAGAAATCAGTGATGCCATGAAATGTACCAATGTCAGAATTATTCAGGTATCTGAGGATAAAGAGAGAGGGGACCAGAAGTTCTCATAGCAGAGAACTACCCTAATCTGGGGAAGGAAACAAGCATTTATGTCCAAGAGGCAGAGAGGACCCCTCCCAAAATCAATAAAAAAAATAGGTCAACACACTGGCTTACAATAGGGAGGCTTGCAAATTTCAGAGACAAAGAGGAAATCTTGAAAGCAGCTCAAAACAAGAGGCTCCTAACCTACAGAGAAAGGAACATCAGACTAACGTCAGACCTATCCACAGAACCCTGGCAGGCCAAGAGGGGATGACATGATATATTCAGAGTACTAGATAAGAAGAACATGCAGCCAAGAATACTTTATTCAGCAAGTCTGTAATTCACAATGGAAGAAGAAATAAAGAGATTTCAGGACAGGAACTGAGAGAATATGTGACCACCAAGCCAGCCTGGCAAGAAATATTAAGGGGCATTCTGTAAGCAAAGAGAGACCCCAAGAGTAGCATAGGCCAGAATGAAACAGAGACAATCTACAGAAACGGGGACTTAATAGACAATACAGTGGCACTACATTCATATCTTTTTTTTTTTTAATTTAAGCTTTTTTATTTAAACATATAATGTAACCCCACCACCCTCTCCCAACCCCTCTCCTCCCCCACCCCCCTCAGTTTGTTTTATGACATTAAGAGTCTCTTTTGGTTTGCTACATTCCTATCTTTCAATAGTTACTCTGAATGTAAATGGGCTAAATGTTCCCATCAAAAGAAACAGAGTATCACAAAAAAGCAAGACCCATCCATACGTTGTCTACCAGAGACTCGTTTTAGACCTAAAGACACCACCAGACTGAAAAATGGGGGGATAAAGAACAATTTACCAACCTAATAGACCTCAAAAGAAAGCTGGGGTAGCAATCTTCATATTAGACAAATTAGATTTTAAAGCAAAAACTGTAGTAAGAGATGAAGAGGGACACTGTATCATACTTAAATTGTCTAGCCAAAAAGAAGATCTAACAACCATAAATACTTATGGCCCCAATATGGGAGCAGCCAATTATATAAACCAATTAATAGCCAAAGTAAAGAAACACATTGGTAATAATACATTAATAGTAGGGGACTTCACCACCCCACTCACACAAATGGACAGATCTAAACATATGATAAAAAAAATGTGGGGGGGGGGGCTTTTCATGACACACTGGACCAGATGGACTTCACAGATATATGCAGAATAATCCATCCTAAAACAACAGAATATTCATTCTTTTCAAATGCACATGGAATTTTCTCCAGAATAGATCATATATTTGGTTACAAATCAGTTCTCAACCTATGCCAAAAGATTGGGATTATTCCCTGCACATTTTAAGACCACAATACTTTAAAATTGGAGCTTAATCACAAGAGGAAATTGGAAGGAAGTCAAACACTTAGAGGTTAAAGAGTATCCTGCTAAAGAATGAAAGGCCCAACCATAAAATTAAAAAAGAATTTTAAAAATTCATGGAAATTAATGAGAATAAAAACATATTCATTCAAAACCTCTAGGATACAGCAAAGGTGGTCCCAAGAGGGAACTATATTGAAATATAAGCTTCTCTCAAAAACTTAGGAAAATCCCAAATATGCAAGCTATAGACTTACACCTATAGGAGCTGAAGAAAGAACAACAAATAAAACCTAAACCAAGCAGCAGAAGAAAAATAATAAAGAACAGAGAAAAAATCAGTTAAATTGAAACAAGAAGAACAGTAGAACAGATCAAAGAAAGTAGAGGCAGATTCTCTGAAAGAATTAATAAGATCGATAAACCTCTAGCCAGATTCATCCAAAAGAAAAGAGAAAGGACCCAAATTCATAAAATTATGAATGAAAGGGGAGAGATCATGACCAACACCAAGGAAATACAGACAATTTTAATAACATAACAATAACAAGCAACTATATGCCAACAAGTTAGGCAATCTGAGAGGAATGGATGCATTCCTGGAAATATAAACTACCAAAACTGAAACAGAAAGAAATAGAAAGTCTCGGCAGACCAATAACCAGCAAGGAAACTGAAGCAATAATCAAAAAACCTCCCAAAAAACAAGAGTGCAGGGACAGATGGCTTCCTAGGGGACTTCTACCAAACATTTAAAGAAGAAATAATACCTATTCTCCTGAAGCTGTCTGAAAAAATAGAAATGGAAGAAAAACTTCCAAACTCATTCTATGAGGCCAATTTACCTTGAACCAAAAGCCAGAAAAAGAGCCCATCAAAAAGGAGAATTACAGACCAGTATCCCTGATGAACATGGATGCCAAAATATTCACCAAGATACTAGCCAATAGGATCAAAAAGTATATTAAAAAGATTATTCACCACAACCAGGTGGATTTATTCCTGGGATGTAAGGGAGATTAATCACCCACACATCAATCAGTGTGATAGATCACATTAATAAAAGACAAGACAAGAAGAATAAGATTCTCTCAATTGATGCAGAAAAAGCATTTAACAAAATACAGCATCCTTTCTTGATTAAAACTCTTTAAAGTGTATGTAGAGAGGGAACAAACCTCAAATCAAAAAAACCATCTATGAAAAGCCAACAGTGAAAATTATTCTCAATGGGGAAAAACAGAGTTTTCCCCTAAGGTCAGGAACATGGCAGGGATGCCCATTCTCACCACTGTTGTTCAACATAGCACTACAAGACCTACCCTCAGCAATTAGACAAGAAAAAGAAATAAAAGGCATTCAAATTGGCAAAGAAGAAGTGAAACTCTCACTCTCCACAGATGAAATGGTACTTTATGTGGAAAACCCAAGAGACTCCATCCGAATATTGTTAGAACTCATACAGCAATTCAACAATGTGGCAGGATATAAAATCAATGCACAGAAATCAAGTGCATTTCTATACACTAGGAATATGACTGAAGAAAGAGAAATTAAGGAACTGATCCCATTTACAATTGCACCAAAAAACATAAGATACCTAGGAATAAACCTATCCAAAGAGGTAAAGGATCTAAAAACTATAGAATGCTTGTGAAAGAAATTAAGGAAGACACTAAGAAGTAGAAAAACATTCCATGCTCATGGGTTGAAAGAATAAATATTGTTAAAAATTTCTATGCTATCCAGAGGAATCTAAACATTCGGTGAAATCCCTATCAAAATACCATCAACATTTTTCACAGAGATGAAACAAACAATCTTAAACTTTGTATGGAACCAGAAAAGACCCTGAATAGCCAGGGAAATGTTGAAGAAAAAAAAAAAACCTGGGGGCATAACAATGCCTGACTTCAAGCTCTATTGCAAAGCTGGGATCGTCAAGACAGCATGACATTAGCACAAAACAGACACATAGATCAGTGGAACAGAATAAATAGCTCAGAGATGGACCCTCAACTTTGTAGTCAACTAATCTTGGACAAAGCAGGAAAGAATATCCAATGGAAAAAAAGACAGTCTCTTCAACAAATGGTATTGGGAAAATTGGACAGCCACATGCAGAAGAATGAAACTGGACCATTCTCTTACACCATACAGAAACATAAACTCAAAATGGATGGAATATCTAAATGTGAAACAGGAATCCATTAAAATTCTATTGGAGAACACAGGCAGCAACCTCTTCAACCTCAGCTGCAGCAACTTCTTGCAAGACACATTTCTAAATGCAAGGGTAACAAAAGCAAAAATGAACTATTGGAACTTCATTGAGATAAAATCTTGCAAAGGAAACAATGAACAAAACAAAAGACAACTGACAGAATGGGAGAAGATATTTGCAAATGACATTTCAGATAAATGGCTGGTATCTAAGATCTATAAAGAACTTATCAAATTCAACACCCAAAAAACAAATACTCCAGTCAAGAAATAGGCAAAAGACATGAACAGATATTTCTCCAAAGAAGGCATACAAATGGCCAAGAGACACATGAAAAAAATGCTCCTCATAAGTTGTCATCAGGGAAATACAAGTCAAAACCACAATGTGATACCACTGTCACCAGTTATAATGGCTAAAATTAGCAACATAGGAAACCACAAATGGAGAGGATGTGGAGAAAGGGGAACCCTCCTACCCTATTGGTGGTAATGCAAGCTGGTAGAGACACTCTAGAAAACAGTATGGAGGTTCCTCAAGAAGTTAAAAATGGGAATTCCACCAAGATGGCAGAGTGAGGGACTCCTTTTTAACTGGTCCCCTGAATTTAGCTAGAAATCTACCAAGCCACTCTGAACATCCATGAAATCAGCCTGAGATATAAGATCATATATGTCTGGACCTCTATAGGGGCAGATTACGATCAGTCAAGAGGGTGTACCATGCCTGGGTTGTGGTTGATATTTCAGCTGTCTATCCCCTCAACCACAACTCAAAAGAATGACTAGGAGGAGGAACTCCCAACAAAGAAAAGACCCACAGACAGTGGCCTCTCCTGCAGATCTAATGGATATGGATCTAAGTAAGATGTCAGAAATAGACTTCAGGGTAGCAGTTATGAAGACAATAGTCAGTCTGGAGAAAACTATTAATGGCAACATAGGTTCACTAAGTGCAGAAATGAGAGCAGATCTGGTAGAACTTAAAAATGCTATCAATAAGATACAATCTAATCTAGATACTCCAACAGTTAGGGTAAATGAAGCAGAATGAATTAGTGATCTTGAAGACAAACTGAGAAAAAAGGAGAAAGAGGAGGCCTGGAACAAACAGCTTAAAATCCATGAAAACAGAATGAGAAATAAATGACACCATGAAATGTTCCAATGTCACAATTACTGGGATAGCTGAGGGGGGTGGAAAGAGAGAGAGCACTGAAAATATATTTATCTTCCAAGAACTTCCATAATCTGAGAAATGAAAGAAGCATTTGTATCCCAGAGGCATAGAAAATTACTCCCAAAGAGACCACATAATGCCCAGGCATGTAAGAGTAAAGCTCCCAAATCTTAGAACCAAGGAAACTATTTTAAGGGCAAGTACGTAAGGATTTCCTTACATACAGAGGGAGTAACATCAGAATAATGTCAGACAACCTATCCACAGAGACCTGGAAAGCCAGAAAGGACTGGCAAGACATACATATTCAGGGTACTAAATGAGAAGAATATGCAGCCAAGAATTTTTTACCTAGCAAGGCTGTCATTCAGAATGGATGGAGAGATAAGGAGCTTTCAGGACTATGAGAGACTGAATGGATATGTGACCACTAAGCCAGCCCTGCAAGAAATATTAACGGGGTTTCTATAAAAGGAGAAAGATCTCAAGAGTGATGTAGAACAGAAATACACAGAGACAATCTGTAGAAACAAGGACTTCATAGGCAACATGATGACAACAAAAATATTATATTTCAATAATCACTCTCAATGTGAATGGCCTAAATGCTCCCATAAAATGGCATACGGTTGCAGACTGGATAAAAAGGCAGGGCCCATCCATATGCTGTCTATAAGAAACTCATTTTGAACCTAAAGATACATCCAGACTGAAAGTGAAAGGATGGAGAATTATCTTTCATGCCAACTGACCTCAAAAGAAAGCTGGGGTAGCAATTCTCAAACCAGACAATTAGATTTTAAGCTAACGACTATAGTTAGAAATACAGAAGGACACTACATCATTCTTAAAGGATCGTCCAGTAAGAAGGTCTAACAATTGTAAATATATATGCCCCCCACATAGGAGCAGCCAACTACATGAACCAACTGTTAACCAAAATAAAGAGACATATTGATAATAGTTAATTAATAGTAGGAGACCTCAATACTCCATTCTCAGCAATAGACAGATCATCTAAGCAGAAAATCAACAAAGAAACAAGAGCTTTGAATGACACACTGGATCAGATGGGCCTCGATATATACAGAACATTCCACCCCAAAACAACAGAATACTCATTCTTCTGAGTGCACATGGAACTTTCTCCAGAACGGACCACATACTGGGTCACGAATCAGGTCTCAACAGATACCAAAAGAATGAGATTATTCCCTACATATTCTCAGACCACAACACTTTGAAACTGGAACTCAATCACAAGGAAAGGGTTGGAAGAAATTCAAACACTTGGAAGATAAAGACCATCCTGCTCAAGAATGTTTGTGTCAATCAGGAAATCAAGGAAGAATGTAAAGAATTCATGGAAACCAATGAGAATTAAGACACATTGATGCAAAACCTATGGGATATGGCAAAGGCAGTCCTAAGAGGGAAATACATGGCTAGCCAACCCTCACTCAAAGAAAAGAAAAGAAGAGAAAAGAAAAATCCCGAATACACACAGACTATTTTTACACCTTAAAGCTCTGGAGAATCAACCACAAATTAAACCTAACCCATGCACAAGAAGGAAAATAATTAAGATCAGAGCAGAGACCAATGAATTAGAAATCAGAAATACAGTAGAACACATTAATGAAACTAGAAGCTGATTCTTTGAAAGAATTAATAAAATCAATAAACTGGAGAAAGACAACTACCACATGATCTCCCTGATATGAGGAAGTGGAGATGCAACGGATTGGGAGTTAAGGTGGTAGGAAAAGTAAAAATGAAAGAAGATGGGATCGGGAGGGAGAAAAACCAAAAGAGACTCTTAATGTCATAAAACAAACTGAGGGGGGTGGGGGGAAGAGGGGTTGGGTGAGGGTGGTGGGGTTACATCAAATGTTTAAATAAAGCTTAAATAAAGTAAAAAAAAAAATCAATAAACCACTGGCCAGACTTATCCAAAAGAAAAGGGAAAGGACCCAAATTAATAAAATTATGAATGGAAGGGGAGATATCACAACTAACAACAAGGAAATAAGTGCAATTATCAGAAATTATTATCAACAGCTATATGACAATAAATTAAGCAATCTGGAAGAAATGGATGCATTCCTGGAAACCTAAAACTACCAAGACTGAAACAGGAAGAAACTGACAACCCGAATACACCAATAACCAATAATGAGATTGAAGCAGTAATCAAAAACCTCCCATAAAAACAAGAGCCCAGGGCCTGATGGATTCCCTGGGGAATTCTACCAAACATGCAAAGAAATAATACATATCCTCCTGAAGCTGTTTCAAAAAATAGAAACAGAAGGAAAACTTCCAGACTCTTTTCTTTTTTTTTTAAGATTTTTTAAATTTATTTATTTGACAGACAGAGATCACAAGTAGGCAGAGAGGCAGGCAGAGAGAGAGGAAGGGAAACAGGCCCCCCGCCGAGCAGAGAGCCTGATGTGGGGCTTGATCCCAGGACCCTGGGATCACGACCTGAGCCAAAGGCAGAAGCCTTAACCTACTGAGCCACCAGGTGTCCCCAAAGTTAATAATCTTTGGAAAACAATGTGGAGATTCCTCAAAAAATTAAAACTAGAGCTACCCTATGACCCAGCAATTGCACTGCTAGGTATTTACCTCAAAGATACAGAAGTAGTGAAAAGAAGGGCCATATGCACCCCAATGTTCATAGCAGCAATGTCCACAATATCCAAACTGTGGAAGGAGCCAAGATGTCCTTCAACAGAGGAATGGGTAAAGAAAATGTGGTTCACATATACAATGGAACATTACTCAGTATTCATCAAAAATGATGAGTACCTACCATTTATTATGGATGTGGATGGAACTGGAGGGTTTTATGCTAAGTGAAATAAGTCAATCAGAGAAAGACAATTATCATATGGTTTCACTCATATGTGAAATATAATAAATAGTATAAAGGATCATAGGGGAAGGGAGGGAAAACGGAATGGGAACAAATCAGAGGGGAAAACAAACCCTGAGAGACTCTTGACTATGTGAAACAAACTGAGAGTTGCTGGAGGGGAGGTTGGTGGGGGGATGGGGTAACTGGGTGATGGTCATTAAGGAGGGCACATGATGTGATGAACACTGGGTATTATATGCAATTGATGAATCATTAAACATTAAATCTAATATTAATGATGTACTATATGTTAGCTACTTGAATTTAAATAAAAAGTAATAATGGTAATTCTGGTAGACCTTTAAGAATTTCCAAGAAAATTTTCATAGGCTCTGTAGCATCAATGCTGAGAAGCATAGAACAGTGGGTCAAATCAAAAGGAAATCCAGATTTTTAACTTTCTTTTGAGGAACTTCCAAACTTCCATACTGTTTTCCAGAATGACTGTACCAGTTTGCATTCCCACCAACAGTGTAAGAAGGTTCTCCTTTCTCTGCATCCTCACCAGCCTCTGTTGTTTCCTGACTTGTTAATTTTAGCCATTCTGACTGGTGTAATGTGGTACTTCAGTGCAATTTTTATTTGTATTTCAATTCTAAGGGGAATGTGAACCCCAATGTTTATAGCAGCATTAACCACAATGGCCAAAATAGGGAAAGATCTCAAATGTCCATTGACTGATGAGTGGGTAAAGAAGATGTGGGGTGTGTGTGTGTGTGTGTGTGTGTGTATAAAATAGAATATTACTCAGTCACTCGGTCATCAAAAAGAATGAAATCTTGTCATTTGCAACAACATGAAGCTAGAACTCAATCACAAGAGGAAATTTGGAAAGAGCACAAATACATGGAGACTCAACAGCATCCTTCTAAAAACTGAATGGGTCAACCAGGAAATTAAAGAAGAATTGAAAAAAACCATGGAAACAAATGATAATGAAAACACAACAGTCCAAAATCTGTGGGACACAACAAAGGCAGTCCTGAGAGGAAAATATATAGCGATACAAGCCTATCTCAAGAAACAGGAAAGGTCTCAAATACACAACCTAACCCTACACCTAAAGGAGCTTGAGAAAGAACAACAAAGAAAGCCTAAACCCAGCAGGAGAAGAGAAATAATAAAGATCAAAGCAGAAATCAATGAAATAGAAACCAAAAAAAAAACAATAGAGCAAATCAATGAAACTAGGAGCTGGTTCTTTGAAAGAATTAATAAGATGGATAAACCCCTGGCCAGACTTATCCAAAAGAAAAGAGAAAGGACCCAAATAAATAAAATCATGAATGAAAGAGGAGAGATCACAACCAACACCAAAGAAATACAAACAATCATAAGAACATATTATGAGCAACTCTATGCCAACAAATTTGACAATCTGGAAGAAATGGATGCTTTCCTAGAGATATATAAACTGCCAAAACTGAACCAGGAAGAAATAGAAAACCTGAATAGGCCCATAACTAGTAAGGAGATTGAAACAGTCATCAAAAATCTCCAAACAAACAAAAGCCCAGGGCCAGATGGCTTTCCAGGGGAATTCTACCAAACATTTAAAGAAGAATTAATTCCTATTCTCCTGAAACTGTTCCAAAAAATAGAAATGGAAGGAAAACTTCCAAACTCATTTGATGAGGCCAGCATCACCTTGATCCCCAAACCAGACAAGGATCCCATCAAAAAAGAGAATTACAGACCAATATCCTTGATGAACACAGATGCAAAAATTCTCACCAAAATACTAGCCAATAGGATCCAACAGTACATTAAAAGGATTATTCACCACGACCAAGTGGGATTTATTCCAGGGCAGCAGGGTTGGTTCAACATCCGCAAATCAATCAATGTGATACAGTACATTAACAAAAGAAAGAACAAGAACCATATGATACTCTCAATAGATGCTGAAAAAGCATTTGACAAAGTGCAACATCCCTTCCTAATCAAAACTCTTCAAAGTGTAGGGATAGAAGGCACATACCTCAATATTATCAAAGCCATCTATGAAAAACCCACGGCAAGTATCATTCTCAATGGAGAAAAACTGAGAGCTTTTCCGTTAAGGTCAGGAACATGGTAGGGATGTCCGCTATCACCACTGCTATTCAACATAGAACTAGAAGTCCTAGCCTCAGCAATCAGACAACAAAAAGAAATTAAAGGCATCCAAATTGGCAAAGAAGAAGTCAAACTATCGCTCTTTGCAGATGATATGATACTATATGTGGAAAACCCAAAAGGCTCCACTCCAAAACTGCTAGAGCTTGTACAGGAATTCAGTAAAGTGTCAGGATATAAAATCAATGCACAGAAATCAGTTGCATTTCTTTACACCAACAACAAGACGGAAAAAAGAGAAATTAAGGAGTCAATCCCATTTACAATTACACCCAAAACAATAAGATACCTAGGAATAAACCTAACCAAAGAGGCAAAGAATCTATACTCAGAAAACTATAAAGTACTCATGAAAGAAATTGAGGAAGACACAAAGAAATGGAAAAATGATCCATGCTCATGGATTGGAAGAATAAATATTGTGAAAATGTCTATGCTACCTAAAGCTATCTACACATTTAATGCAATGCCTATCAAAATCCCACCCAATTTTTTCAAAGAAATGGAACAAATAATCCTAAAATTTATATGGAACCAGAAAAGACCTCGAATAGCCAAAGGAATGTTGAAAACGAAAGCCAAAGTTGGTGGCATCACAATTCCAGACTTCAAGCTCTACTACAAAGCTGTCATCATCAAGACAGTATGGTACTGGCACAAAAACAGACACATAGATCAATGGAACAGAATAGAGAGCCCAGAAATAGACCCTCAACTCTATGGTCAACTAATCTTCGACAAAGCAGGAAAGAATATCCAATGGAAAAAAGACAGCCTCTTCAACAAATGGTGTTGGAAAAATTGGACAGCCACATGCAGATCAATGAAATTGGACCATTTCCTTACACCACACACGAAAATAGACTCAAAATGGATGAAAGACCTCAACGTGAGAAAGGAATCCATAAAAATCCTTGAGCACACAGGCAGCAACCTCTTCGACCTCAGCCACAGCAACTTCTTCCTAGGAACAACGCCAAAGTCAAGGGAAGCAAGGGAAAAAATGAACTATTGGGACTTCATCAAGATCACAAGCTTTTGCACAGCAAAGGAAACAGTCAACAAAACCAAAAGACAACTGACAGAGTGGGAGAAGATATTTGCAAACGACATATCAGATAAAGGGCTAGTATCCAAAATCTACAAAGAGCTTAGCAAACTCAACACCCAAAGAACAAAGAATCCAATCAAGAAATGGGCATAGGACATGAACAGACATTTCTGCAAAGAAGGCATCCAGATGGCCAACAGACACATGAAAAAGTGCTCCACATCACTCAGCATCAGGGAAATACAAATCAAAACCACAATGAGATACCACCTCACACCAGTCAGAATGGCTAAAATGAACAAGTCAGGAAATGACAGATGCTGGCGAGGATGTGGAGAAAGGGGAACCCTCCTACACTGTTGGTGGGAATGCAAGCTGGTGCAACCACTCTGGAAAACAGCATGGAGGTTCCTCAAAAGGTTGAAAATAGAGCTACCTTATGACCCAGCAATTGCACTACTGGGTATTTACCCTAAAGATACAAACATAGTGATCCAAAGGGCACGTGTACCCGAATGTTTATAGCAGCAATGTCCACAATAGCCAAGTTATGGAAAGAACCTAGATGTCCATCAACAGAGGAATGAATAAAGGAGATGTGGTATATATATACAATGGAATACTATGCAGTATCAAAAGAAGTGAAATCTTACCATTTGCGACAACATGGATGGAACTAGAGTGTATTATGCTTAGCGAAATAAGTCAACTGGAGAAAGACAACTATCACATGATCTCCCTGATATGAGGAAGTGGAGATGCAATGGGGGTGGGGGTTAAGGTGGTAGGAAAAGAAAAAATGAAACAAGATGGGATCGGGAGGGAGACAAACCAAAAGAGACTCTTAATGTCATAAAACAAACTGAGGGGGGGTGGGGGGGAGAGGGGTTGGGAGAGGGTGGTGGGGTTACATTATATGTTTAAATTTAAAAAAGCTTAAATTAAAAAAATAATAAAATAAAATAGTTTTGATCAAATATACAAACCTTGGAGTAGTATGTAGTAAGACTAATTTTGAAATAATCCTGTCATTGATGATAAATTAAGTTTTCAGATATGAAGATTAACATGTCAAAAGTTATTCTGTGATCCAGAAATTTTATTTACTGGAAAAAATAAGAAGTAAACTTTTAAGTACCTAAAATAGGCCAATAAATATGGGCTAAGTATTATCTACGTGCCAAATAACTGGGAATCATGAAAATTGTGGACTATCATTCTTTAGCAGATGCTGTTGGTTCCCAGCCCACATCCCCTGGGTCTTGTTACTTCAGTTGGGTCCTGCACAAATACCAACTGTCAGTATCTGCATCCCTTGGCCAAGAGTCACTGAAGCCTTGGAAGCCTGCCTTGCCTATATCCAGCAGGCCCAAGGTGCCAGGGAACTACTGCCTCTACCCCAGGGGGCAGCCTAAATCAATGGCTGAATGGAATTGTTATATAAATACACAGCTTGCTCACCCCATAAGAATTTTACACAGTTTCTCAGAATTTCCCAGAGGTGTTAAATCTGATCACCAGTAGCAGTGGCTGCCTTGATAGTGTTTCCTACACTGGCTACCTCATTTTCCCCATATCTCTTCCCTACTTCCCTACTCATTCATTTCCACTTGAGTCCTTGTCTCAGGATCTGCCTCTGGGGGCAAATGAAGACTACCAGAAACAGATTGATCTCACAGTGCAAGTAAATTTTCCATTGTTATGATTTTGTCCTTTACTACCTCCTTACACAAACACTCATGCTCTTTGCCCAAAATTAGGGGAAAAAAGTTGGAATGAAAAAAGCAATACACACTCACAAAAGAAAAACAAATGTGGAAACTTAATATTTACTTTAGAAACAAAGAACATTACAGGCACTTTTTCACAAATGAAGAAATTATAAACTGGAGGGACAGGGAAGAGGGATTGACTCTTTAGTTACCATGTCCCTGCTCTTAGGAGGATTTTGAAGATAAAGACTTGAACAAGCAAATTTTATTAGACTTGGTGTGAGTTAAGGGTACATTCTGCTGAATACTGATTCTGAATCTAAAACAAAATTCTGGTATAAACACATCATGGATATAATAACCTTAACCTAGTGCAGTGGTTGGAACATAGTAGAAGTTCAGTATGTATGTATAAGAATATAGTGAGAACTTGGGGCACCTGGGTGGCTCAGTCAGCTAAGCATCTGGCTTCAGCTCATGTCATGATCCTAGGGTCCTGGGATCAAACCCCACACTGGGATCCCTGCTCAACAGGAAGCCTGCTTCTCCCTCTCCTACTCCACCTGTTTGTGTTCCCTCTCTCATTTTCTCTCTCTCTCCCTCTGTCAAATAAATAAATAAAGTCTTTAAACATATCTCTATCTATAGACATATTAAATATAGATGATATAGATATAGATAGATGATAGATATAGATACAGATAATGAGAACTAAAATGGATTGTCAGGCTTTAGAGGCTAAGAAAGAAGAAATTAACTTTCTATAACTAGCTCAAGACTAGGAAGAAAATTAAAAAGAAACTTCAATGTTTCTTCTGTCATCCAGCTCAGCTCACCAAGTCAGGAAAGAAGCCCACTTGTTCAAAAACTGTATATGCACTGCCTTTCAGGAGCTTGGAGATAACAACAGAAAGAAGAGTGGGGATACTCCAAAAAAAAGGGAAACTTCCATCATCCCAATGTTTTCAGTATAAAGCCCACACAAGGGGTAAAATTTAAATTTTACCTTCAGAATTACTGAAGAATTAATTACTGTTGTAATATCTTGGATTTCATGTGTAAAAGTCAAAATTATACCTTCCCAAATGTCAATTTTCATGTCTCTGAATTACTTGTGAACACATAGGTTACAGGCATGCTGCTTTTATCTGGCTTGACCATTGTGGAGCCACTAATATTAATACACCTGACCCTAGGTTAAAATTATTCAGATGGAGCTAAAAAGAAACTTGACATTTGACTGATCCTAGATTTCTTACATCAACTCCATTTATAACTAATTTGGTCTTTTTTTTTTTTTTTTTTAAATTTGGTCTTTTTTGATCATCGTTTTTCCCTTCCTTCTTCTCTGATCTCTTTCCAAGTGAGTTTTCTTGGTAAGCCTAGTCCCCAAGATTTTATCATTCTGAATTTGGAGAATAGGTGTAGTAATTCTGATTGGATGGAAGGAATGCTTCAAAAAAAAAAAAAAAACACCACAGTCTGGAACTTCAAAGGACAGGAAGTAAAGGAAGAGAATCAAGGACTACTATAGTAGAAGAAAAATTGAGAGAAGAAAGGATATTTTAAAGAGTTCTTGAATTACAGGCTGTGATTCAAATATAAATCACTCAAATACCCATCTGGAAGTATAAGATTATAGTATAGTGCAGTATCCATATAACATAGGAAGTATTGTTTGGAATACTAAGCTAAGCTTCCTCCTCTACCCTTTCTATCCTGAAGCTATTTACAAAGATATTAATAGGTCTCCACAGCACTAGCTGGACAATTTTCAAATAATCTATTAGAAAATCAAACCACCAAACAGGCATTAAGTTATCATCTTTCCATCAACTATAATATCCTTCTGTCTCTGTTAAGACAGATGTTTAGATTCTATCTGGGAAAAAGTGGGAATTGTACTTCAGCTTTCTATGCCTCATTAGGTTGCTGGAAATCATGGAAACCTAAATTAAATATATAAGCTATTTCATGCATTGAGACCTCTTGTAGGAAGAAAGCAATCAAACCAGTCAGTTCAAATCATCCTCGACATTAGCAAGGTGGCTGTAGGATCATTTTAAGAAATAGCTTTCTGCTCCTATTAGCAGACTGATTATGTTCTAGCTTCTGGTCCAAGAGCCTATCACTATACCAGTCTCTCAAAAATGGGTAGTAAAAGAATATATCTTTGCCAATGTTTATATTCAAGTCAAAGTTCTAAAAAAAAAAAAAATAGAACAAGAATACCAAAAAATTGGAGCCATGGAAGTTTGCACCCCTTCAGCAAAAGCAATCATCAAGGCAAATATTTACTGTTTGGGTTGTTGAACATAGATGTGTGGACAGAAGTTTAATGTCCATGCAATCTGTTTCCAGTGCATTAGCCATCACATTACAAACAACAAACAAGATTCTTTCTTGTTTAAACTGTGTCCCACATGCTCAGAATCAATCTTGATCAACAGACTGCAGTATAATTTGGCAGTTCAGACATGACAAGATTATGGACACATTTCAATTAAAAATAATTTCAGAGAAGACAACTTATATGCATTATGCATCTAACAATGCTTCCAGAAAATATTTAGGAATCTACCATATCAACTATGATCAGAGAGTCTTGGTCTGCTTTGTCAAACAATATAATGTAGATGAATTACTTACGGAGAAGCTACAGGCAACCTTCCATTTTTTTTATATAACAAATTCCTTAAATATATTCAAAAGTTAAATGTGAAAAATAAAATGGTCTGTGTTAAATCTTAGCTCCACAAATTACTAGTTAAAAGATCTTAAATTACTTAACATCTCTGATTCATACGTTTATTCATTCAACAGATACTTACTATGTGCCTGTTATATGTGAGGCAACATTCCAGGGTTTGGGAATGCATAAGTCAACAGAAGAAGCTACAGGCCCTGCCTTCATACTTTCAAGCAAAGAAAGCAATAAAAAGGAAAACTATACAACATATTAGAGCATACTAAAAGTAGAAAGAAAAATAAAGCAGAGAATGGAATATGAACTATTAGAGAGGTATTAGGTACATATTTGATAGATATTTTATACAGAACCAGGTAAGATGTCACCAAGAAGATGACCTTAGTGATAACCTGAAAAAGTCTTGTTTACATCCATGGAAGGAAAGAGTGCTCCATGGGTGGCAAGTGCAAAGGCTCTAAGCCAAAACCATGCCTGACAAGAGATGAGGATAGCTAGAGTAGAGAGATGAAAAATAGAGCAGTAGGAGATGAGGTCAGGGAAGTAATGAGATCCCAGCTGGGGAACAGGCCATAAAAGCCTTTTAGTTAATAGCAAGGACCTTCAAGGTAATAAGAAGTTCTTAGATGATTTTGAGAAGTGATATTACCTGGCTTACATTTGACAGAAATAATTTTCACTCATAGTTTTATTGTAAAGATGAAGTAAGATAATTGACACAAAATGTTTCCCACAGCACATGACAAATGCTAAACATAAAATATTAGTGCCATAATTATTTTTGTTAACTAGACAGAGATTAGAAAAGCATGATCAAAACTGGAAGTCTGTGCATGGGTGTGATTCTTATTTTTTTATTTGTCTCTATCCTTCAAATATCAGAATAATAATCTGAGGAGGGAAAGAGAAGTAATAAAGAGATGCTTCTGTTTAAAGATCAAGTGAAGATAATTTCTGGAACATTTAAGTGCTTTTTAAAAAACTTGAGGGACAAAACAGAGGAATATTAAATTTTTCAGGTAAATCTCTCAAAGCTCTAAGTATAGAAATAATTGGAAACCGATTTAAAGCTATTCAAATTGCTGTTTCTTCCAATTTAGGGCCAGGAAGAAGAATCCAAAACTGTTTGGATGACTTTTGGCAAAGTGTTATACTCAGTAAATAGAAAGGATTTGTTGTAAATAGATTCCAAGAAAGCTACTAATAGACCTCCCTGCTGGCTGAGCAAGATTGTTGAAATAAAATAAAGCAAGGCAGAAGGTATCATTGCCTACTTAAGCAGTGTGTGGCATGAAAATTAATGCAGTAGCTAGATATCAGAGAAAAAATAAACAGATCATGCTCAAAACATAATAAGAGGAAATATACCTCATATCTCTCCCAGTAAATCATGACAAGTGTACAATAGGCATGAATGATATAAAGAATGGAGGATTTATGATTTGAACTCTCAGAGAACCTTCAAAGTGCTGGACCTCATTTCACACACAGCTCAAGGAATGGTATATAATATCTTTCATTTTTATAGCATTTTATGTATTCCATTCCTTTTAAAAGCATTTATTGATTATCTATTATGTGCAAGGAGCTGTGGAAAACAGAAAATTGTATAAGACATGGTCCTCATCACCCAAGAAACTTACATTACTGCAAAGGAACACAGGGCACAGACTATATTCATTCAACATAAGACACTGTCAGTTTAAGTTAAATCAAAAAAATAATGTTATGGGAAAAAGAAAATCATTAAGTATACATGGAATTTTTAAGATAAACCCCAATTTCAGAAACATCAAAATCTGAAAGAAATGAATACCTTAATACATAAAATGGGATATATAAATCTCTACACTGAGAGGAAACATAAATCTCAAAGATGGTTTTTGGAATAACTAGGTGTTAGATGAGAACAAAGGAAAAAGGTATTAGTACCGGGCTATAGAGTTTAGCAAAATATGGATGATGTTAACATTCCAGTTGAGCTTTAAAAAAAGAACTAAAAAGCCCATAGTGGAAATGGTGGGTAAAAAAACACACCCTAGGTAAATGGAAATAGAAGGTAAGAAATGCATTCCCACCAGATGAAATCACACACATAGAGGCACAAAGCAAAAATTACTAAGTATAGAGCAGCAGCCATAAATTCAGATGGACTAAAGAAGGTTCATATTGGACCCAGTTGTAAGGAGTTTCAAATGTTAAATAAAGGATAGTAAACATTGCCATGCCAGAAACTAGGAAGTTTTAAAAGTAGAGAACAAATGCTCTCATATGCATGATTTAAGAGGATTCACAAAGCAACAGTACACAAGGAACTGTAGAGGCTTGGCTGCAGAGTGGAAGAGGAGTAAGGAACCTTTCATAAGACCCCAGGCAAATGACGTCAAGCCAAACAGAAAGGTAAAGCAGTGGGTTGAAAAGACGTGGATGTGTGTCTCCATATTAGCGCTTTTACTGACATGATCATGACTGATACACAGTAGTGTGACATCGAAAGAATACAAATTATTATTCCGGTGTTATTCTATGTTTGTTTTTAAGACAGAGAGTGTGTGCTCATGCACGCACAAGCTGAGGATGGTGGCAGAGGGAGAGAAAGAATCATAAGTAGGTTCTATGTTCAGTGCAGTGCTTGACCTGGGGCTCCTGAGGGGGCTCGTTCCAACAACCTTGAGATCAGGATTTGAACCAAAATCCAGAGTCAGATGCTTAACTGACTGAGCCACCTTGGCATCCATTATTCAGGTTTTAAAAAGGAAGAAGCCAAGAGAGAAAATTTGTGAGCTATTATGATGATGATGATGATGATTATATCCAATGTTAGAAGATAAACTGAGACATATTGAAAATTTAATAAAGTTTTTTTGAGAAAAATCTATTGTAATTAGGGAACACCAAACCATAAGTAGTTAGGAGTGCTTATCAGACAAGAACCAGAGTAAACACTTATATAGCTAATGTGTGGTAGCAAAGAAAGGAAATTACTTGGTTGGTTACAGCTTAAAGAAAGTCTAGTTGGCTGTTTGTGATTGATCATAGTTAGCATTTTGATTTTGAAACCTTGAGGCATTTACAGGCTTAGATTTTGGTTTGCTTTGCATAGGCCACCATGGCATTAAAGCCACCTCAGTAATGTCCTCCTTTTTTCAAATCTAATGCTAGGAAGTAGGGGTGGCTCAATTGGTTAAGCAATTGCCTTTGGCTCAGGTCATGATCCTGGAGTTGGGGGATGGAGTCCTGCATCGAGGCTCCCTGCTCAGCAGGAAGTCCGCTTCTCCCTCTGACCTTCTTTCCTCTCCTGCTTTCACTCTCACTCTCTCTCTCAAATAAATAAATAAAATCTTTAAAATATAAAAATAAATAAAATCTAATGCTAGGAAGTAAAAAATATCAGTGCCAGAAAACAATGTGCCTCAGAGGACAGATCTGCTCTTTTCTTCATAGCACATGAATTAATTCTCATGTAGGTTTCTGGTCAGGAATTAAAGACTGTTTGGGGATGAACTACATATTACAACTTGAAAGATAAAAGCAGTATAAGATGAAGAGTGCAATTCTTTGCTAAACAAAAATGGCTCTAGTGACTGAGCACTTCAGTCTCACAGAGCTGTTGACATTGTGGCCATGACAGTTTGTATGTAAAGACACTGTTTCCATTCCCGGCGTGTAGTCACATCATAAGAAAGCTAAGACAGAATGCTAGGTGACTTCATAGGATGAGAGATGAATCAAAATTTTGGCTACTTCTTTAGCAAGATTGAGTTTCAGGTAATCTGCTTATTCCAATTCCTATTTCAAAGAATAAGAAATTTCTGAAAGAAACTGGATGTTAAAGAACTTTAATTTAATGATAATGGACAAATTACAAATCAAAATAAACTAAATTCCCTAAGCACCACTGGCATGATGAACTCTGGTTCTCAATTTCCAAAGAATTTCTTAGATAAACCTGGCAATTCACGGACCTGTACCCGTGGGGCTAATAATACATTATATGTTAATAAAAAACATATAAAATAAAAAAAAATAAAATAAAATAAATGCCACTCTCGGGCACTCTCCAAAGAATTTCTTAGATACATGGTACAGTTCAAAAACAACAGTCTTTGGGACAACTCTATCAGAATCACTGTGGGTGATCCATAATTCAGATTATAAATCAGGTATACTGAAGTTAGCCTTGGAAATCTTGGGAAACAGATTTGGAAAACACTGTTCCAAGGGAGAGTGTGACCAATAGATAGTTCACACTGAATCCATGAGAACAAATTCATTTTTATCTTTACATGCCATAATAACTTATATGTTTGAATATATTCCAAGCCATATTCTTTCATAGGCAACCAATTTCTATCCTTTGAGATAATTATATTAATGTTGATACTAAGCACTTATGAAAACCACATAACCTTTTTTGTTTATTTCAATTTTTTTCCACATATTCTTTTCTGTCTGGCATCTTTTAAGATGATCCATGTTATTGTATGTATCAGTAGTATGTTCCTATTTATTGCTGAGTATAATTTTTTAAAAATTGAGAAAGAGGAAGTAATCCTGATCACAAGTAGGATTTTCCTTCAAAAGATTAATACTGACTAGTAAATATTTACATGTAAATGTACATATATACAGATACATCCATATATGCATGCTACAAAGTTAATGTATGATTTCAAATTTATTCTACTTGTAGTTGTACAGTTTGTGATCATATTTTATTGGCTTTGAGAAACCTCCATTTATGTAATGTCTCCCAAAGAAAAGAACCCAAAAGCCTCATTTTTGCAAGTTCTTTGCAGGAGGACCTGTTCAGTGAGTGCATTAATGATGGATCTACTCCACTACTCTGGTGAAAGGCCTTGGTGGGTTCATGATTATTCTAATGAACAAAACACAAATGTTTAGTAGGAATTTTGTACAAATTCTAAAAAAGCCATCAGGGAATGTGTTAGAAAAAAATATTTTAAACCAAGTTTCCATAAAAAGCCAGACAGTAAATAGCTTAGACTTTGTGGGCCATATGGTGTTTGTCATAGCTGTTCAGCTCTGCTGTTGTAGCATGAAAGAAGCCACAGACAATATATAAATGAATGAGCATATCTATGTTCCAGTAAAATTGTATTTACAAAAATAGACAATTAATAACGCATATCAGAATGGTCAGAATCCAAAATGCAGGCAATGCCAATGACTGGTAAGGACGGCGAGCAACGGGAGCTCTCACTCATTGCTGGTGAGAATGCAAAGGGGTGCAGCTACTTTGGATGGCAGGTTGGCAGTTTCTTAACAAAAGTAAATGTACTCCTGGGGTGCCTGGGTGGCTCAGTGGGTTAAAACCTCTGCCTTCATTCGGCTTGGGTCACGATCCCAGGGTCTTGGGATCTCGGCTGAGCAGAGAGCCTGCTTCCCCTTCCCTTCCTCTCTCTCTGCCTGCCTCTCTGCCTACTTGTGATCTCTGTCAAATAAATAAATAAAATCTTAAAAAAAAAAAGTAAATGTACTCCTACTATACATTCTAGCAATTATGTGCCTTAGTATTTACTCAAAGGAGTTGAAAAGTTAGGTCTACACAAAAACCTGCACATAGATATTTATAGCAGCTTTATTCATAACTTCCAAAAACTCAAAGCAACCAAGATGTCCTTCATTAGGTGAACCACTAAACAAACTGTGGGACAGCCATATAATAAAATGTTATTCAGTAATGTAAAAATGAGCTATCAAGTTATGACAAGATGAGGAGAAACTTTAAAGACATCGCTAAGTGAAAGAAGTCAATCTGCAAAGGATATATATTGTATGATTCCAACTACATGACATTCTGGAAAAGGAAAAACTATGGAAACAATAAAAAGATCAGTAGCTGTCAGGGCGCCTGGGTGGCTCAGTGGGTTAAAGCCTCTGCCTTCGGCTCAGGTCAGGGCTCTCTGCTCCGCGGAAAGCCTGGTTCCTCCTCTCTCCCTGCCTGCCTCTCTGCCTACTTGTGATCTCTGTCTGTCAAATAAATAAATAAATAAATCTTAAAAAAAAAAAAAAAATCAGTATCTGCCTAGCATGCAATGGGGAATGAGAAATAAGTGGAACACAAGGGTTTTTAGGGCAGTGGCTCTAACTATTCTGTATAATATCTAATGGTGGATACAGGACATTAAGTGTTTGTCAAAACTCATAGAATTTATAACACAAAGAGTGAACACTAATCTATAGACTTTAGTTATTAATTATGCACCAACATTGGTTAATCGATTTTAACAAAAGCACCACACCAATGCAAGATGTGAATAGCAAGGGAAACTGTGGAGGGGGCGAGAGTATATGGAAACTCTGTTCAGTTTTTCTGTAAACTTAAAATTACTCTAAAACAAAACAAAACAAAAACAAAAACAGGCAATGAGCCAGATTTTGCCTGTGGGCTACAGTTTGTTGATCCCTGCTATAGAGAATGAAAACATCATCACAGAATCACTTGGAGCTCATAAAGTTGTCTTTGTGAATCTGACTAACTTCTAAGAAATTCAGTCAATAAGGTTTCCAGAATTTTGTTAGGAAAAGCAGTGTTCTCATAATAGCACTCCTGCCAATTACATTCATATTCTTTTCCCTATAGCAAAAAGTTATCCATTATAATCATGAAACTAAATCCATCCATTTTCTGTACAAGCCAGCAGTTAAGCCTTTTCTTCTCACTTGAGCCTTAGGGGACCACAAAGAGCCCACAGAGCCCCTGTGCTGGGGAATGGAGCACACATGACTGCAAGGACAAACCCTGCTCCAATCCCAAGTGTCTTCAGATTAGGTCTTCACCAGGGCAGCTCAAAGCTTTTCCATGGGAGGGGTGCCTGGGTAACTCGGTCAGCTGAGTGTCTGACTCTTGGTTTCAATGCAGGTCATGATCTCAGATTGGTGAGACTGAGCCCAACAAGGGCATCAGGCCTTGCTCAACAGGGAGATTCTTTCCCACTGTCCCTCCCCCCACAGCTTGCATACTTTCTCTCTTGAATAAATAAATAAAATCTTTTTTAAAAACATTTTCCATGAAAGTCGATATTTTACTACCCTCTTAGGTAGTCTCATATTCTATATTTTAGAAAGCTTCGTTTTCTAGAATTTTCACCCTATGTTATATCAGCATTACAAGAAACAACCATAACATTCTTTTAAGAGTGCTATAAACTCAGTCTTCCTTTTTTAAAGATTTACTTATTTATTTGAGAGAGAACACAGCAGGAGGTGGGTGTGGATGAGGGGCAGCAGAGGGAAAGGAGAGAAGGAATCTCAAGCAGACTCCCCACTGAGTGTGGAACACAATGTGGGGCTCTATCCCTCGACCCTGAGATCATGACCCAGCAGAAATCAAGAGTCAGACATTTAACTGACTGACCCACCCAGGTGGCCCGGTCTATTGCATTTTTAAGGATACTAATCAAATTCATTTTAATCAAAATAGTGACATGTATTCTTAGTAACAATATTATAAGTAATCTGTTTAGCACTTAATGTAATAACAAAAACAGATTCAGTTTTTACTATTTTAAATATTTAATTATTTTTGTGTTTCAAAAGGCAGCAATAGATAGGGAGAGGGTGGTTGGGTTATAGACATTGGGGAGGGTATGTGCTATGATGAGGGCTGTGAAGTGTGTAAACCTGGCAATTCACAGACCTGTACCCCTGGGGTTAATAATATATTATATGTTAACAAAAGGCAGCAATAACTACGTTAATTGTAATCACAATACAATTATGATATTTTATTTTCTTATAATTTGTCATAAATCATAAATAATGGAATGCATAAACATGCAACTGTCCTTCTTGGGAGAGGTTTGCTTTTATCCTATAATTTTAGAGAGATGTGTCAAGAGTCAAGATAAAAATTTAAGCTAACTCAGTATCCCTCTGCTGCTAAGTGACATAGGACACATGGAAAACTTATTTTCTTTAGAACAAGCTAGTTATTATTTCCAAGGTATACACACAGACAAGCTATGGCTGCTCTGAGAATCATAACGTGCATATTTCTGCCTCTTTTTTGTTATTTCCATGGCATACTCAGTAGCAGTGGGAAAGCAGCTCAACTTCAACCATTTAGCATAAGGATCAGATTGATTAGCTTCTAAAGGTAGAATGGCTGAAGTGGAGTAAAAGACTTAACTTCTCAATATCTGTACACATAAGCTATTTGCCATTCATAAAAGATTAACAACTTTCTTTCCGATCATGTCTGTAACTAGGTTAACAGCCATTTTGAAAAGAAATATATGTATATATGTATATTGTGGAGAAAGCAGAACAGTAAAAAGAGAAACCTGAGGTGGCTGGGTGGCTCAGTCCATTGAGCATCTGACTCTTGATTTTGGCTCAGATCGTGATCTCTGGGTCCTGAGATGGACCCCGCTTATCCACAGTATAAACCCTGCTTGGGGCTCTACATTGGGCATGGAGCCTGCCTAATATTCTCTCCCCGCTGTCCGGCCCTCACCAACTCTTACACACACTCTCAAAAGAAAGAAAGAAGAAAGGAGGAAGGAAGGAAGGAAAGAAGGCAGGCAGGCAAGAAAGCCCAGAAATATCCCTTTTAAATAGAAAAACCAGCATCTGAGTTATGATGAGAGTCTATTTGTCAAGTGATATAGTCTTGAGAAAATATAAATAACCCTTACAGAAGTAACAGAGACATTTACTTTCAGCTATTTACCCCATACCATGCTATAACAGAAGCTAATACATAAATGAAACAAGGTTAAATACAAAAACAAGGACCCAGTGCCATATAATTACAGTCTGTCCTAAAAATCTCTATGGGTTTTTGGTTTTGGGGGGAAGGGGTTGTCTCTAATTCCTGTGTGTGGAAGGAACATAAGGAGAGAAGAGCTTGCAAGGAGAATTTTGCCTTGTTATTTTGCTAATTTAATGTTCAGCATCTGGTTCACCTGCTGCTGTGCATGAGCTATGGTGATCTGACACAGATCATGGAATGCTGATTCAAAAATAATGAAGAGTTGATTTTAGATTGAAATTCTTTGTGGTCTCCCATCCAAGTACTAACCAGGCCCACCCTGCGGGGAGCCTGCTTCCTCCTCTCTCTCTGCCTGCCTCTCTGCCTACTTATGATCTCTGTCTGTCAAATAAATAAATAAAATCTTTAAAAAAAAATGAAAAAATAAAAATTATTTGCGGGTGAACTAACAACATTTGAGCTTATTAAGGCCAGTCAATATCTAACTAAATTTTTGCTTTTTTTTTTTTTTACTTTATTTAAGCTTTATTTAAACATATGATGTAACCCCCCCACCCTCACCCAACCCCTCTTCCCCCCACCCCCCTCAGTTTGTTTTATGACATTAAGAGTCTCTTTTGGTTTTTCTCCCTCCCGATCCCATCTTGTTTCATTTTTTCTTTTCCTACCCCCTA